>KE505509.1:277739-289288 GCA_000441515.1 Elaeis oleifera
AAATTTTTATTGTGTGTGACCTATTGGGTTTCAAATCTAGCCAGCAGTAGATCCAAACTCTCGACGTAATCCTAATCTGATTGGATTAGATCAGCTCAAGAGTCCCAATCAACTAGGACTCTTCCTAATTGATTCTTGAATTAAACTCTTTTAATTCTGATGAGTCCACAAGTCAAGATTGATGTCTAGCAATGTGTCATGATTATCCAGAAGATTTAAAATTTGATGAAAATATCAAAATTATCTTTTCATGGTGAGTTACCATGTAATTCAATCCTACGATCACACAACATCCCGAAAAGGCCATGGGTATGAAAATATGTCAAATCTAAATACTTATCCATATGTATCTCTATCTGATGATGATGACTCAATTGATAAACTAATAAAATTATTTTACTATTCATCTTTGCTCTGGCCAGAAACTTTCAGAGTCACCATCCTATAAGATCACATAGGATGTTCTCTCCTCTTACAAGAAGTGATCGATTCCTTATTGACCACTCACAACCTCTATGCATACTTCACTATACTCAGAATATCCCACATACATCTCAAAATGATGTGCTAGGGAATAAACCAAAGGGTCTATGTACATAAGGTACCATAGTGATCTCAGGTCAAAGAATCACATGCACCACTCTTACTGAAGAACCATTTGTTGATATGCTGTATGGCTGCATCAGATGTTCTTTTATGGGTTAGTTCAGTGAACTTATTCTCTAATGGGCACCTACATCCTTGTATTAGTGTCACTACACAAGTGGTTGTGAGATCAACCACCCTCTCTATCGAGCATACATAGGATGTACCAGTCTTACCGGAGTCATCGATCTTCGACTTGATGATCCAACGATTGAGAATATTTTAGATTGAGGCTATTAAGATTTTAGATCTTACTAGCATGATCTCATCATGGTCCTAAAATTATTACCTTAATCTATGGGGTTTATCATAATCATAAAAGTATGATGTAGTAAATGATAAAACATAATACCTCATAAAATAAAATAACTAATGTTCTGCAAATGAGCAGGAAGATAATGAAGAAAAGTTCCATCGCATCCCTATACGATTGGTTTGTAGGGCACTATTTTTTCAATCTCCCACTTGCACTAAAGTCAATCGCCCCTGTACCTGATATCCATACAATTAGGGTGGTGATTACACTGCTGCTGTGAAAGTCTTAGTGACCTGGTCTTATTATACTATTTTTTAATATTAACTCATTTTATGATTATATCATGAATGAGATGAAAGTGCCTAGAGTGTGCGTGGGTACTCGGCGAGATGACACCCAACTTAGTGATGAACCTTTCATCAGGCAACTTTCCTAAGCAATCTTTACTAATAGCAGTCAAGTGAGTCAAATACGGTTTGCTGCTTGAAACTCTTTCAATTCACTGCTCCTCTAGTACTTCTCAAGTACTATGAGAATATATTTTATAGTTTTTAAAAGATTCTATCATGGATCTGTCTGAAATCAATGATTATGTATAGAACATAATTCATATCAGGCTTGATACATTGAATATATAGGTAAGTAAACTCCTTTACACCCATTCATATTGAATCCCTTCAATATAAAATCCATGTACCTAGACTGGGATAAGCCTAACATCCACTTACATCTATCTTTATAGATGCCAAAAATATTGGATGCTTAACCTAAGTTTTTCTGTGAAATCAAGAAGTTAGTGGGACTCCCACCTATCTTCTTGCACACTCATATGGTTCATCTATATTTGATATTGTCAAATATTTTGACTATTTTATCAAAAATAGAGGTACCATCTCTTCAATACCTGTCTGAATTCATAAATGAATTTGTCCTCTCACTAGAGACTAACTATCTAGATGGTGTATGGCAATAGCAAAAATTTAAATTGCCATCCCTATTGGCAACCTGTTGGGTCATACCCATAGGTGCTTCAACTATAGTCCACACTTGGTTGATGTACAGGGAGTCCATTTTGGATGTCATGATTTCAAGCCAATTGTCAGAGTCACTACTCATGATGATCTCCGAATAGGTCAAAAAATATCATTCACAATGATGTATGGTGTACTACCATTCACAATGATAAATTTATATTTTGAGTGGTACATTATACACTCAAATTGACCTTTCGATGAGGAGGTATATATCATGGTCATGCCACATCACTGGGCACATCTTATTGAGGATTAACTTATGGACACTCCATAGGTTAAGATAGAATAGTTTATAGGTCTTGAACTTCTCAAGTTCAATTATCCTCCCACTATCCCTTTTAGAAAATTTTTTATCCTAAAAGGTGGCATAGCTACTGACAAAATATCTTTTGTCAAGTAGGGTGGTAGAAGTAGTATCACATACTATTCTTTTAGGATAACCTATATACTTATAAAATCTGTTCTAGCACAAACTTATGTACATCAACTCTTTTCACATAAGCAGGCAACCTGCCTCTTACTTTTCCATATCTTATATGGAGTGCTCGTAATAGATTTTTACAGTATCTAATTCATACAGTAATTTTGGGATATTTCTCAGAATAAGATAATAATATTTGTGAAGTATTTTAGATAACACATCATATCACATATGAAGTGTCAATCTCTGGATCGAGATATTATTAGTTTTCAAACATCCATATGTTCGAGACCTAATACCTTGCTTGCTCTGAGATATGTGACCATCACATATTTATTTTTGTTCTTATCAACATGAAGAACAACATCATTGAGTGGCAGAAACATAAGATCATAACCATAAAATTTATCAGAAGGAGAGTAACTTTTACTCTTAACATTAATTTCAAAACTATGTTATAATAACATAGAGATTGAAATAATGTTTCTGATAAATAATGGTCTACTAATTTCTAAATAAGTAGGTTTCTACATCCTTAGCATCAATGGACTATACATTAGTGCCAAAAGCAAGTAGTCACCTCATTTCAACTTTATAGATCCAACAAGCACTTTGGATAAATGGAACCTATATAAGGTATCACATACTTAAAATTTTAAAGCTGAAACACTCAATGAATTACTAGTTTGTATCACATACAAACTATTAGCAGATGCAACTTTTGCATCCTGCTATTACTTCACGCTTACAAGACAATTCTTGCTATTTATCTTATCATTGCTGTAATGATGTTAGATACCCTAGTGAAGATATTCTTCACCTTTTTATCCTCAACCGTTTCATGACATTCGGTCAATTTTTAAAATATCCTAAGCAGTGAATGCAAAGATGCAAATATGTATATAAGAACATAAAAAGGACTACTCATGATGACATGCACAAGTTAGACGAAAATTTTTATCTAAATGTGTCTCTACTATTTTAACGAATTTCATAACCCTCAAGAATAAATTCGAAAAACCTTATCATGAAGTTTTTAGTGGGTTGGGATCCCAATTCCTCATAAAAAGTCTTGTGGATAGCACAATAAGCTTCTATGAGTTCAAAGGTAAGTAACTCTTTACTAATTGCATCTCATGCAACTCTCAACATAATTTTTGCCTCTAAAATACTTATAGCCTTGTGGATAGTACAACAAACTATAGTATTTAGTTAAGTCATACCCTTCAATCCTATATGATCATATCTGGATAATACTATCCTTGTGGATAGCACAACGAGGTAGCACTATCAAATATGCTATAAGCATCACTAGGTCAACATCATACCAATCACTATAGCAAGCCTTGTGGATAGCACAACAAACTTACTACAGTTCTTGATATACTTTATTGACTTAGTATGAGCTAAATACCATTAGCTTCATTATACACCAAGACAGTGTTAAGTCAGTCCCCACAGTAAGTCTTATGGATAGCACAACAAGTCTACTATGGTTTTTGACATAATAGTGACTTAGCATGAAGGCATAGGTGTGTTCTTAACACTTTGCTATTAAGACTTAATATAATTTGAATGAGGGACTTTAGGTCTCAAACACATCCTTAACATATATATACATAAAATGCTATGTAAAATAAAACTCCTAACTACCAGCATGTAAGAGCAAATATAAAAGAAGACAAATAGTTATGGACTTTAAAGAAATCATCCAAGCCACAGGATGATCTTTGGGCCTAACCCTTGGTGCATTATAGATTGAATCATCTCATGGTCAATCTTAATACACCTCAGCTCTCCAAAAGTTTGGTAGTCAAGTCTTCATCACTGTGAAGTCTACCATGAATGCTTGATCTTTATTTGAAATAAAAAGCAATAATTTCTATCTGTTCTCAAATAATTTTTTTCTGTAATTTTACATCAATATGTAAAATTTTAATCAACAGTTAGGAATATAGAAAAGAGAGGTTCAGCTGATAATATAATGCATCAGGGACACCCAGCCCTTATTGCAACTCTTGCAAATGTATTAATATAATCAACTATTATGTAAGCATTCATGCATATATCCATCACATGGATATTTCATAGTCTATAACAAATCAATATAATATTTTATAATAATTATAAAATATTATAACAAATAACTCATGTTATTTCAATTACGATATCATTCAAACACATGTCAATTAAGATGTTCAAGTTTATGGGCATAGGACCCATCTAGGATTTTTGATTCAGATTCAACACTTGATCCAATTTAACTTTAAGTTAATCATTTATCATTCATGTAAGTTGAGTTAACCAATTCTTAAGTTAAATCTAATTCAATTAGGTTAACTTAGATTCAGTCATCCGTAACTCAAACCCTAATCAAATTAGGTAAATGATAAATTTGATTAATCAAAATTAATATGGCTTATAATCAAATTAGAATCATAAATTTGATTTAATCTATAATTATTAATTCTAAATACTTTAGATCAATGAATTATAGTTAAATCAATCCATCGGTAAAAATCTTAATACAAGTCTGATGCATCTATTCCATGACCAAATTTTCCGACCCCATACACACCTCGAGCAACAACCAAAATGGTCAACCCACAATGGTGAGTGCCCAATAATATGGTGGTCGGTGCTTGGATCTTAGGTGAATACATCAAATTCAAAAATCTTAAGATTTGGCAATATACATCCATATGTAGCATTCCAAGGCACTACGTATCACATGCACTGGATTTCAATTCCATCGATAAATAGATCATGGGATCTCATCTAAACTTGTCACATAAGTCTAAAAACCATAGAATTTATATATCCAAAATTTGATCATGGATTGATAACATTTATCATCTACAAAAATGCATCAAGAACATAAATTAAAAATCAATCAGAAAATTTGATTTTGACATAATTTGAATTAGATCAAATCCATATTGCAAAATAACATGAAATTTATTTGAATCAATCAAGGATGGCTCTGATACCACTGTTGAGTTTTGATGATGCAGTGAAATATGAATTTAAAATTTAACATGCAATCAATAATTAAAAATAATGTTTAACAATAACAAGAACACCGGAACATAAAAATCCTAGGAATCCCTTGATGATTACAATCAAATATCAAAATCATACATATCAGGAGAAGATCAAAAGTCATATACCATCATGAAGACCACAAACTAGTAATCTTGATATCTTCACGAGACTCTAAAGTAGAAGTCCTCCAATGGTGATCCACATGGGACTGATCAGTTTCCTTCCCAATTCGATATGGTACTACAGTCTTCTTCCTAAGTGCGCTGCCAAATATCTTTCACAAGAATGAGTTGTACCACTCTTTGTACGCCTTCATGACCTCCAATAGGATCTCTTTAGAAATCTTTTCTCAAAATATCTCACAACACATAAATCAGATTTTATGTTCAACACATGAACAATCTGATTTTTAAGACAAGTATCTCATACTTTCTTTTCTCTCTTCCTTCCTTTCCATTTTCTCTCTCTTTTCTTTTATTTTCACTTCAAATTTTTTTTCCTCTTCATTATCTAATCCCACATCTAAAATAATTTTGGATAATTTTAAACCATATGGGGTGCCCCTTATATAAGGTATGAAGGGGCCCACATATAATTCCAAGAGGCGCCAACTCTTAGCATCCCACCTCCCTTACATGCTAATATTTATTTTAGCATGGAATCTCATAGGTTAAGGTATGGAATAAGAGGTCTATAACAAGTAGAAGGACTCTTTCTCTGCTAAAAAAATTAGAACATCAAAATATGGTGCGTGGAAAGGGAGAACGCATGAAATACCAAGAGTCCATTAAATTAAGGACTCTTCCATATCTCAACGCATAAGAGGGAGAAACCAATTTATTTTGGTGTTCAAACTCCTTGCCAGAGAAGGACTCTTCCTTCTCTTCTGTGCCCATAATCTCAAGAGGCATCTTATGTCACGAGGAATTAAGAAACATGGAGAATTAAAGGAAAGAATTATGAGTTGGTTATGAAATGGACTCTTCCATTTCCATCACACAAAAAGTGGGCATCCCTTATTATTTTGGCATGGAGTTCCTTCCAAAAGATGGACTCCACCTCCTCTTCCATGCCCATAAGTCTCAAGGTGCCATCTGATGGTGTACAAAATGAAGGGACGCGTGGAAGATGTAAGAGAATTAAGATAAGTAAAGGAGATGAACTCCTCTCCTTAACTTCCAAAATAAATATGATGCCACGTTAAATTTTGCATGTGGTTTTGGTATGGAGGTGATTTATTCATATGGAACTCTTCCATATAAATCAGATAAATCAACTAACAAATAGATGGTTCAAACCCAATCACATTAGGTCAAGGCAACAAGCAAAGGGTTAGCACAAACACATTTGCATTGAACTCAATTGAAAACTTGGGTTAATTCATATGCTAGCAATTTAATTAACCCATTAACTTTATAATAAATTTAATAGATTGGATCAAGACCAAATTTTATTATGTGTGATCCATTAGGTTCTAAATCTAACCAGCAGTAGATCCAAACTCTCGACGTAACCCTAATCAGATTGGATTAAGTTAGCTCAAGAGTCCCAATCAACTAGGACTCTTCTTAATTAATTCTTGAATTAAACTTTTTAATTTTGATGAGTCCACAAATCAAGATTAACATCTAGCAGTGTGTCATGACTATCTAGAAGATTTAAAATTTGATAAAAATATCAAAATTATCCTTTCATGATGAGTTACCATGTAATTCAATCTTTCGATCACACAACATTCCAAAAAGGCCATGGGTATGAAAATATGTCAAACCCAAATATCTATCCATATGTATCTCGATCTGATGATGATGACTCAGTTGATGAATTAGTAGAAACTATTTTTACTGTTCATCCCTATTCTGACCAGAGACTTTCAGAGTCACCATCCTATGAGATCACATAGGATGTTCTCTCCTCTTACAAAGAGTGATCAATTTCTTATTGACCACTTATAACCTTTATGTACACTTCACCATACCTCGAATATCCCACACACATCTCAAAGTGGTGTGCTAGGGAATAAACCAAAGTAAGGGTCCATGTATACAAGGTACCATGGTGATCTTTGATCAAAGGATCACATGCACCACTCTCACTGAAGAACCATCTGTTGACATGCTGTAAGGCTCCATCAGATATTCTTTTGCGGGTCAGTTTAGTGAACTCATTCTCTAATGAGCACCTACATTCTTGTATTAGTGTCACCACACAAGTAGTTGTGAGATCAACCACCCTCTCCATCGAGCATACATAGGATGTACCAATCATATCGGAGTCATCGATCTCTGACTCGATGATCCAACGATTAAAAATATTTTAGATTGGGGCTATTAAGATTTTAGGTCTCACTAGCATGATCTCATCATGGCCCTAAAATCATTGCCCTAATCTTTGAGATTTATCATAATCATAAAAATATGATACAGTAAATGATAAAATATAATATCTTATAAAATAAAATAACTAATGTCATGTAAATAAGCAGAAAGATAATAAAGAAAAATTCCGTCGCATCCCCATGCGATTGGCTTGTAAGGTACTCTTCTTTCATATGGGATATTCTGGGTATGGCGAAGTATGCATGGAGGTTATGAGTGGTCAATAAAGAATCAGTCACTCTTTGTAGGTGGAGAGAACATCCTATGTGATCTCATAGAATGATGACTCTGAGAGTCTCTGGCCAGAGCAGGGATGAACAATAGAAAAAATTTCTACTGGTTCATCAATGAGTCATCATTATCAGATTGAGATACATATGGATAGGTATTTGGGCTTGACATGATTTCATGCCCATGGCCTATCTGGGATGTTGCGTGATCGAAGGATTGAATTGTACGGTAACTCATCACGAAAGAATAATTTTGATATTTTCATCAAATTTTAAATCTTTCGGATAGTCATGACATGTTGCTAGACGTTAATCTTGATTTGTGGACTCATCAAATTAAAAAATTAATTCAAAATTAATTAAAAGAGTCCTAGTTGATTGTGACTCTTGAACTGATCTAATCTAATCAGATTAGGATTATGTCGAGAGTCTGGGTCCACTGCTAGCTAGATTTGGAACCCAATGGGTCACACACAATAGAAATTTGATCTCGATCTAATCTATTTGGATTTATTATAAATTCAATCAATTAATTAAATTGTTAGTACATGAATTAACCCAAATTCTCAATTGGATTCAGTGCAACGGTGTTTGTGCTAACCCTTAACTTATTGCCTTGACCTAATGTGATTAGGTTTAAACCATCTAATTATTAAGTGGTTTATCTGGTTTTATGGAAGTATTCCATGTGAAATAAACCTCCTCTATGTCAAAACCACACGCCTAATAAATTCCATGCCCCATTTATTTTTCGCGTTAAGAGGAGAAGTCCTTCTCACTTGCTCCTCTTAAATTCCTTACCTTATTTCCATGCATTTCTTTTCTCCTCGTGTCATGTGATGACTCTTAAAAATTATGGGTGCACATGAGAAGGAAGAGTCCTTCTCTGGGAAGGAACTCCATGCCACAAAATAAATAGGATGCCCCTTCATGTATGCATTGGATAATGGAAGAGCCCATCTTGTCTTGGACTCTTGATTTCACGCATTCCCTTTAATCCCACATGCCATCAGATGGCATTTATTTTTCTATGTAGAGGAGGAGTCCTTCTGCTGGTAAAATACCTCTTATTTCATGCCTTGCTCTTGGGTTTCTATGCAAAAAATTAATTCATGCCGTGTAAGAATTAAGGGACGCCAAGAGTTGGCACCCCTTAGGAAATTTTGTGGCGTCCCTTTATTCCTTATATAAGGGGCACCCAATAAGGGGTAAAATCTGATCCAAAGAGGTTTTAGGTGTGGGATTAGATGAGGATAATAAGAAAAAAATTGAAAAGGAAAAGACAAAGAAAAGGGAGAGAAAAATGGAAAGGAATGGAAGAAAAAATGAAAAGCATGTGATGCTTATCTTAAAATCAGATTGTTCAAGTGTTGAACATCAAATCTGATTTTTATGTGGTATGTTCTTGTGAGGAAAGGTTCCTAGAGTGATCTTAATAGAGGTCTCAAAGGCATACAAGCAGTGGTACAATCCGTTCTTATGAAAACAATCGACAGCAAACTTGCGAAGAAGGATGCGGCACTACATCGAATTGGGAAGGGCCCTGATCAGTCCCGTGTGGATCACCATTGGAGAGATTCTACTTTAAAGTCTTGTGGAGATCTCATGATTACTAGATCATCATCTTCATGTTGGTATATGGCTTCTGATCTCTTCTTGTTATACATGTTTATGTTGTTTGATTGTAATCATCAAGTTATTTCTAGGATTTTGTATTCCGATAGTCTAGTTTAATTGTTAAACATGTTTTCAATTGATGAATGCATATAAAAATTTAAATTTATATTTCACTATGTCACCAGAACCCAATATCATAGACTTTTTGGATCAAAGATCAAATCTCATTCATTCTCGAAATTGAACCTGAATCTCATGTCTAGTGCTAGCTAGACTTAGTCAACTGTTTAATTCCATATGACTCATAACTTAATTATCAATCAAGTTAATATATTTATTCAATCAAGTCATGTACTTCCAAATTGAACTTATAGACTTAGGTCAAATCTTTTCTACATCGCTTGACTTTGTGCATGACTCCATAGGTTCGAATACTAAGCCGGTAGTATAGAAACTATTTTCTGTACTAATCGAAGTTATCATCTAGCAATGGTTTCCGATATCTGAATTGATCAAATTATCACAAGATAATATTCAAGAACCTATACATATGGTTATCACATAATTCATCTTTTTGATCCTAAATGCTCTAGGACGGTCTAGGGTTAAACTGTCAATCCTAAATGATCATCTACATTGTATTCCAACCTTTCAAATCTATCATATGGATTACCCTGACTAAGGTTTTACTAATTAAATACAGTGATGCATCAACTCTTAAAACTTGGAGGGTCAATTCCATCTTGATCCACATATAGACTTCATAAATACTTGACTATACCCAGTAGCCTTCCGTCATTGCATTAAAATACAGATAGTCCGGCATCAAAGCACAGTAAGTTGCTTGCATGTTACTATGGAGATCTCAGGTCTGAGGGACACTTATGCCCATATGCTTCATGAGCTGCTCTTGACAGCAGAGCACTCAGTAGGTGAGTTACTTGTTCAGTGATGATGTACTCCTACATCTCAATTGTATGTTATACCAATATCTCCACACTCCTTGGTTAAGAGGATAATCAATCCATATGGCACACAACGACCTTCACTCGATAAACATCATCATTCTTTAATGATGTATCATTTGGTCGCGAACATGTTTAAAACTGTACGATAAATCTTCTTTTATCGACTACTTTATAGTTCTAAAGATTTCATCACAATACAAGAGTTCTATAAGGAAGATGTAACTTTGTGATAAATAATATTAAAATAATTTTATTCATTAATTAATAATTCATATACATATTACAGAATGAGCACAATCATCCAAATGATTGACTTTAGGATATATTTTTTAACAACTCTCACTTGAACTAAAGTCAATCGGGGCAGTATCTTATATCCATCTTTATTTATGATCATCGAACTCTTTGATCCCGAGAGTTTTAGTGAAGGGTCGGCTATGTTCTCTTTTTCATCGATCTTTCGAAGCTCGATGTCACGTCGATCCATGATCTCATGTAGAAGGTGATAGCGGCATAGAATGTGCTTGGTATGATGATGTGACTTCGGTTCTTTCGTTTAAGCTATGGCTCCTATGCTGTCACAATACAGTAGAACAGGGCCATCAACAGAGGGTGTAACTCCAAGCTCGATGATGAACTTCTACAACCACACTGCCTCCTTTGCAGCATCGGATGCAACAATATTTTTCACTTTGCATATACAATTGGCCACAATATATTGCTTGAAACTCTTTCAGCTTACCGCTCCTCCATTTAAGATAAATATGTAGCTCGATATGCTTCTGCTATCATCATGGTCTGACTGAAAATTAAATTACTATATCCCATAAGTTTCAAGTCAGTATCCTCATAGATAAGCCATTGATCCTTAGTATTTCTTAAATACTTAAGAATTATCTTCATAATCTTCTAATAATTTTCATCTGGATCAGACTGATATATACTCACTACCCCT
>KE505510.1:77051-87728 GCA_000441515.1 Elaeis oleifera
TCAAACAGTCCTGTGACTCCTCACTAGGACAACCATGACCAAGGTTTTGCTAAATTGAAATACAATTGTACACAGCTCCTAAACTGGAGTGGTCAATCCCATCTTGACACACGCACCGACAAGTCAATTACTTGACTACACCCAGCAGCCTTCCATCACTGAATTAGAAATTCAGGTAGTCCAGTGCCTAAGTGCAGTGAGTTGCTTGCAAGTCACCATGGCGGTCTCAGGTCGGAGGGATAATTATACCCATATCCCATCAGAGCAAATCTTGACAGCAGAAATAGCTCCGGAGTCGGTCATGTTCAGTGCAGATGTACCCTTACATCTCACTTGTATGTCATACCAGTGTCTCCACACTCCTTGGTTAAGAGGACAACCAACTTATATGACACACAACGATCTATGCTCGATAAACGTTGTTGTCCTTGGTAACAACGTATCATTTGGTCGCGAACAAGTTTAAGGACTAAACGATAAATCTTCCTTTGTCGAGTCTAAATAGTCCTAAAGACTTCACCACAACATAGGAGTTCATTAGAAGATGAAACATTTTATGATGAAAAATATCAAAATAATTTTATTAATTCATAATTCATATACATATATAAAAAATGAGCACAACCGTCAACAGGCTGACGATTGGCTTTGGGACACTATTCCCAACACATGGATGGTTCTAGAATTTATTCGACCTTAGTATCCTATGGAAATAGTATTTAGAGTTTCTAGAGCCTATATAGTTTCGATTGATGAGCCATTTATTGTGTTGGAAAGCTGATGACGTCCTGATCGTGCAGAGAAGATATCAAAGCTGAGGAGAGGCCTTGGCAGCCATCTAGAGAGAGTTTGATATGTATTGAGGGTGTGCAGCAGACACTGCAGAGCACTGATAGGGGATCAAGGGCAGAGCAGAGCATCAGGCAGAGCAGCTACAGTGAGGCATAATGTAGTAGCTTCCACAGGAAGCATCCAAGGACGTCGAGGATCCTAGTACTAACATACCTGTGAGAGGGTCTCCTTGGGAGATTTTGAGAGAGTTTTGTGAGGATAGCTTCTAGTTAAGAGAGGTATGTATATAGAGAGTTGAGAGTGGATGTTGTCCTCTTGTATTATTTTTTTTCCTAGTGAAGCTTGCATACCCGTGGAGGCAATATTTGGGCTGTTCCATGTACTTGATTGTGTGTTTCCTATTTTATTTCTTCTTTCTTCCTGCTACAACTTGTGGTACCAAATCCTGCATAACAATTGATATCAAGGCAGGTGATATTCTAACAGTCCATTGCCAGTGCTAAAAGATCTTCATCGACTACACCACCCCATATATCTCATTGATTCTCGATCGCACATCATCCTCTATTCATGTGCTATGAGGGTGACCCTGGGTCATTTGAACTCATACTGGTGACATCATCACAATTAATTGTAAAGATTTTTCTCTACCCTGGAGATAGTGAATGGTCCTCCCCCTACAAGCTTGACGTTCACAAGTAGGAATGATGGGCCCCACATGTACCACCTAACAAGGCATTAATTGCCTCTCCTCATCCCATTCTCCCATGAGCATCATAAAGACAAAAGGAAAGAGAGAAAAGGTGGTAGGAGAAGAAAAGAAGAAGAGGATGTGTCCAGCTTCAGCCTACGGATGCCCATTCTCTGCGCATGTTCGACCCCACCTCGACCTCCGACCTGGCATCGACCTCTGCTCCATCTTGGCTATTGACCCCCCAAAGTGTGCGGCCCTGTCACATCGTAAACAAGCCCTCCTACACTCTTAGCTGTAGCCTGTTAGCCCATACCATTAATCAGTGGGCCCCCCCATATGCCATGAGATGACAACACCAGGCATGATTCTCGAGGACATCTAATGGGAGACAAAAATCTCTGACAATCCTGTGCTCTCCCATGACTAGCAACCTAGCTAGTGGGCAGGACAGTAGGCAGCGGACTGCAGGTGACCACGACTAACAAACTGTTGGTAGGCAGACAGCCTATCCTGATAGCCTACAAGCCCAGGCACCTAAGCCTAACAAACTCCAATTTCCACCTATAAGAAGGAGAAAAAGAGGGACTCCTTAAGGTAAGCCATCACTCTGCCTCTCACACTCTTCTCTCTGTTGAACGAGATACAAACTTGAGCATCGGAGGGTCTCCGTCGGAGCTGCCTCTGATCGAAACTTTGTCTTGTAGGTTTTCTTGGGGACATATCGATCTCAGCCATCTCCACCTTCTCCGGCACCAATCGATATCTCACACCAATAGACTTAAAATAAATAAATAAATTATGGCGGCATTACATCAATTCTTCATAATTTATACATCCCTCTAAAATTATAATTTTACATTTTAAATTAAATTTTATTACAATATGATCAGCCACCTTTATTAGGAACCTTTATTGTGATAATATATGACAGAAAATACTGACAATATTTTTATGGGCTAGAATACATCAACCCCTTCCATTCCTCTTTCCTTCTTATTGAATAAAGGCTTCGTGGATCCGATTTAAGGAGAAAATGGCAAGAGAGCATAGGGAGAAAAGAGGAGAAGAGAGAGGAGGGAGAAGGAAAATTGGAAAGCTCCAGAACTTCAAGCATCAGCTTTGCTCAAAGCCCTTTCCATTCTCCTCCCAAAACTCTAGCCAAAGCTCTCATCAATTTCTTCTCATCTTTTGCAATAGTGGGTTGAAGGCCCTATTAAAAATCTCATGGATCTCAATAAATCCTTAGCACTGATTCAGTGGATGCTCTATGTATCAGATAAGAAAAGGATGTTGTTTGTAATATTTTACCCCAGTTCAATTTTTTGGGCATTTTGGGATGTACATGAAAATTGCGAAATATTGAAGAGGGTTCTCTGTAAATTTTTGATAGTATTTTTATGTTAAAATAAGAGGATAAATTAGTAATTTAATAGTCACCATTAATAGTGTTAGCCCTCTACTCGATGATTAGACCATATTGCAATAAAAACTAAGTTTATGATCTAATTAAAATTAAATTTTGGGATGTAAATGCAACTTACAGAAAATTGAAAGGATGTTGCTATTACTTACCCAAATAAAAATGAGCTTAATAAATAATTTATTTACATGCAATGCTCTGTAAAAAAAAAAGTTACCTGACAATACATTAATTTTTGTCCATATTGAAAAAAGAGTGCCCGACAAGCTAATCGTATGAGTAATGCGAAACTTTTCTTTGTAAACTTCCAACTCATATAATAATATTTTTATTTGATAATAAAATAAGATATTGATTCATTATTTTAGCTACATCTTGTTCTATTTAAGATTATAATGAATCTCATAGATTAGAATAATAGTTTTAAGGCCATAAAGAGTTCATGCCTATGAAACCTAAAATCTTAATCCTAAATATTCCTAATCATAGAAATATTGAGTCAGAGATCAATATTTCAGATAGACTGGCATATCTTATATATGCTTGATGGAGAGGGTAGCTGATTTCACATGGCACTTGTGTGAGACACTAATATAAGGATGTGGATGCTCATTAGGAAATGAGTTCACTGAATTGACTCACTGATAGAGAATATCTTATGGAGTCTTACTTACATATCAAAAGATGGTTCTCTAAGTGGGAGTCATGCAAGTGATCTTTAGACCTGAGATCATCATAAAATCTTGTACACAAGAACCTATATTTTGGTTCATACCCATGAAGGAAACATAAGTAGTTTCATACATGTATTTCTAAAATTTTTAACGGAAGCAGACTAGATTAAATAGTTTAATCTACTATGCATGTATTAGATCAGATTTAAAAACTATCTATTTAGGATCATATGATATAAATAATATGCATAATCTGAAATCTTAACACTATTGATCATATCAATAAAGTAGTAGATCACATCTACAATGGACTAGATGATATCTACTAAGATCATATCTCATACCAAAGCACGGGTAGCTGATCATCGCAACTAACAACCATGAATTTGAGGTTCTTCCTGATATCGAGCAGCCGCACAAAATGTCCGACCTCTACAGGACGTCCACACGAAGCGCTGATGCTGATCGATCTCCTCGGAGTGCTAGCTTGCATAGAGACCTTCTTGATAGCTGATCTAGTTCCTTCTTCGAAAACTCTCAGACCCTTCCAAGAAGAGAAGAAGGACTATAGAAGGATGTAGGATTAGTGGAAGAAGGCAAGGAAGAACCCTTTCTCTTTTATTTTTCTCTCACTCGAAACCCTAGTTCACTCACCCCAAGAGGAGACGGTTCTCCTCTAATCTCTCAAGTCAAGAAAGCAGCCCACCCTAAGACCTCATGCCCCACACTTGTTCGGCCACTCTCTCAAAATTTTCACGATAAGAACCAACCTCATTGTCGCATAAAATAGATCCCTTCCTAAGGGTGGCAGTGAGGAGTGGATTGGATAGGATAAAGACTAGGTTGTTGAGTTTAAATTCAAACCCATTTGAATTCAAAACTAAACTAACTTATCCTATCCATAAAGGGGCACCGAGAAGGTGGGCGAGGAACTTTGAATTGGTGTAAGGAAGCTTCACACAAATTTAGAATTTGTGTGAAGGCACGAGGGCATGAAGAGGATGCTGGCGCATGAGATTTAAAATTCAAACCTATTTGAATTTCATTTGATCCAATTTGATCCTTAACCAAATCTAATTTGGTTAGGCCATAAAGGATAATTGAACCCAATCTAATTAGGTACCAATACAACTTGATTAAATTCTAATCCAATTAAAATTAATCGAGCTCAAGTTCTGATCAAATCAGAAATCAAACAACCTTAGCGATTAGGTCATCTTATAATTTAATCGGGTCTAACTTAATTAAATCTAATTCAATTAGACTTGATCTGAATCTCATTGTTCAATCAAATTGAGCTAATCAGCAATCTAATTACTAATTAATTCTCTTATAATTCACTAATCTTTAGCAAATTATTTATCATAATTTTTGCATAAGGTTAACTATAACACCCACCCTTAAAATCGGATGAGCGTGCTACACCCCAATCTTAAATAATAAAGACGAAGGAAATTCTAAACTATAACTGAACTAATAACCTACTACAGTTTAATTTAATATACAACTTGCCACCATTCAACTAACATAATATTTAAATCACCCACTATACTCAAAGAATAACACCAAATTTTCATTTCCATTTCATAACTTTCACAAGAAGCTTATAAATACATATCATTAACATTTTCTGTTCTATACAACATCCAACATAAAGTATACTTTGAAAACAAACCCAAAATGAGCTCCTCACAAACAAGCTCAAACAACCCCAAAATACTGATACGGATGTTCTTTATGCTGAGCTATAATACTCTAATCTGTCCAGAAAATAAAAGAGACCACATAAAGAGATTAAAGTCCTAATGAGTGTGTATCCATCTGACAATGGAAAACAAGATAGCTGTAATGCTCATAATATTGTATATAGCACGCTGCTGATAAGCTTTCAAACATGTGCATATTAAACTGAAATAAACTATGTAAAAGAATATTTTAAGACACAAGCAACTTTTAATATCAACTATACCATGCCACACCATCTTATACCATTAGGCAACACACTCCCATAGATGGACCACTCCCATGGGCAGCCTACCTCATCACCAATAGGGCAACACATCCCATAGATGGATTATTCCTACGGGCAGCCTACCTCATCATCATTTAGACAATACACTCTCATATGATTCCTTATGAGTAGCCTGCCTATCATCCACGCATAGGACAATACACTCTCACAACATTCTTATGAGTAGCCTGTCTAATTACTATCTAGACAACACACTTCTATAGGTAAACTATTCTTATGAGCAGCCTGCCCTCATTGATATCAAAACCCCCATGGGCATCTGAACAAGAATCAACCATATGAAAAATCAGACCATGTAAGAGATCACTGTAAAATATATTTAAAATCATAAAAGTCATGCTAGTTAAAATATGTGCACTTATACTTGCATATGCAATATACCAAAAGCTGTTAAGAAATACCTTTCCTATTTTCATATTTGTCTACAAGTATATAAGCTGTAATATTAAAAGACTATCTTGGTTTTGTCAAAATAACCCTTTTATATAGCAGCAGTACATTGAAAAGACCACAATTAGATAGAATTCACTCATCTCAACCGGCAATTAAACTACCTTGCTGTTTGACTTACCCAAGGCACTCTTTGAATTCCCTTTTCCTTTCTATCAAGTTAATACGTACTGATTAATACTATGCTAACATGATACAATAATTTGAGAACACACACTTTGTTTTCAAGACTGATTATTAGCTCTTCCAACTCTTATTTGAGTCTACTTTGCTTGCTTTCTTGCCTTTCTAACTTTTATTCTTGTTTTATGCTACTTGGCCTTGCTTAGGTTAGCTAGATCTTCAAAATAACTCAAGGGTTTACCATAATTCAATCTGTTTTACCTTGTTAGGTTAGGTAAATCTCATTACTAACCCAAAAGTTTCAATAATTCAATCCATGTTTCATTCCATCATCCACTTTAAATTCAGTTAACAAAATTTCAGCCTATTTGCTGAAATACTCCAAATAGAATTCATTATTCGGGCCATTAAAATGTCAATTCAATCCAACTAGTTAAGACTCAACTTCAACTTAACTTAAAGATTAAATTCCTTACCTCAATTAATTAAATTCTATTGCTGTCCACACTAGTTTCTTCTTTTCCTCCTAATAGGACTTCTTCTCCATCAACTTAATTTCACCAGGCCTCTATTCTTAGCTGAATTTTTCTTCAATTTCTTATGAAAGTCCACCCTTTCTATCCCTCTCCCTTCTCTACTCTTTCTATTTTACTAAGAACCCACACAGCAAACAAAGGGAACCGGCAACTAAGCTTGGAAATGAATAATCTAAGAAACCAGCTTGCTAGGTGTCAAACTACAAAAATTCCACAAAATTCTGGCTTGCGAAGGTGTTTCTACAAGAAATTTTCTTCCTTTGTTTATTTTATGAAGCTGCTTAGCTATCCCTTAAAAATTATTTAAAAATTCAAGCTCTTCAAGCATTAGAACAAATCTCGACTCTCAGATTTTTCGAAGCTTAGTCGATTACTGAGCTGGCTCAGTCCAAACTTAGCTGACTCAGAATAAAATTGGGTTGACTAACCTACAGCCCTAATAGTTTCCTCACTGATACGCATTCTATTTTCTGTGACTGAGCCGACCCATCTTAAAACTTAGTCGATCCAGTCCCTGAGGTTCAAAATTTATTATAAATCATCAATTTACACTTCAAAATTGTTACCCACACTAAAATTATTTTAAGAATCCTTCAAAATATCATCTATTCCATGTTTAATAACCTCCAAAATTTAATTCTAATGCCACTATTATTGCTTAAATTCCTAAACCATTTTCTCTTAACAAACAACCATATTTAAACTTCATTAGCATTGCTTGATTAGCATTTAAATGTTCCAATATATCATGAACAAAATACTAAATGCAAATGCAAATCCTTTAAAGTACCACTTTGTTGGTTCGAGATGTTACATTTTCTCCCCCCTTAAGAAATTTTGTCCGCGAAATTTGCATGCTACAAGATCAAAATATTAAAAACACAAAACTCTTATTTTATCCTTAAGCTCCTTATAGATATAATTATTCATTCAGTTATAGATATCATACCTGACTTCTCATCAAGAATAGCCTGCACCATCTGTTGCCATTCTTGCTTTAACATTTGATCTTGCTGATATAGCATCTTGCCCATTGGTACCAGTCTCCACCTTATTCACTTGTACATCAGTAACATAATGGTCATCCTCAATCTGAAATCTCAATGATGTACTAGACCTTGATGGGAGACCTCTAACTGGAGCCTTGTTATGATAATTCCTTCTTCGATGACCCATCTGTCCACACTGGTAACATCCTCTAACTCTTCCTGACACCCTGCTTCCCACGGGCTAAGACACCAACCTCTATTCAGCTCTTTTCTGCTTTGGGCTAATGGAAGTAAAAAAACTTATACTCGACTCTACTGGTATTCTGAAATTCTAATTGTGCTACCTAAAACATTAATTTTCTTTAATAGCTGACTTTCTCTTATATCTAGGAAAAATCATGCATACTTCTTTACCTTTTTTCTGCCTATGACCATAAAATTCTTTTCAATTTCTTCTGCCCTACTAGCTCCTACAACTAACTTTGCAAAACTGCTATAATTATGTATCCTTGTTTTTGCCTTGATCTCAAGATACAATTCATCCTGAAACAACTGGTATTTTTTCTTTTCATGTACAATAAATGCTGGAGCAAAGTGGGACAACTCAATAAACTTGGCTTCATACTCAGCCATTGTCATTTTCTCCAGAGTCAAATTGAAAAACTCTCTCCTCTTTTGATCCTGATATACCATCAAGTAATACTGCTAATAAAATTCCTTCTGAATTCATCCCAAGAGATAACATAGCTTTGCGGTTGCTTATCGACATAGGATTTCCACCAATACTGAGCCCAACTTTCTAAAAGAAAGGTAGTGATACTTACCTTCTGCTCATCAGTACTTTTCATTAATGCAAACACCCTCTCTATTGTTTGGATCTATTTTTCTACCTTTATTGGGTCTGTAATACCCAAAAATTTGTTGCCCCAACTTCCTAGCTCTCTCAAAATTTCTTTCTATAACTATACTTCGAGATTGGAGGACAGGAGCAGAAGTTATTGCAACGGTGACAGTTTGGGTAATTATTCGCACCAATTCTTATAGTTTAGGAATGGATGCCTAAGCCTAAGATAGGGGTACTGATGCTAGGGTACTGGATGGAAACTCATGAACATGATCATACATTTGTGCAGCTCCTACCTCAACTCTCGGGGCAAAAGATACAGAATAAGATGATGCTCTATGAGATCGGCCACTCCTATCAACTCTCCTTGATCTACCCTTACCTCAACCTCTATCCCTACCTGGGGGTAGTTGCCCTCCACCAAGTCCTGATCTTATCTACACCATCTTCCTATAAGATGCAATTAACATAATCAAATTTACCACCTTCAAGGTAACCCCAATGATAAGCAAATCTCAAAATGAAACATCTACTATTACTCTTTTAAATTCTTCCTCTAGAATGCTCTCGTAGATGAAAAATACCATTAGAATGAGACTAAAACCAATTAAGAACATCTCAAATTAAAACATAAATTTAGAAACAAATGTTGCTAAAAAGAACCCTTAAAAGACATTGAGTCGACCCATCAATCAATCAATCGGGTGAATCACTCAACCTACCTTATACTTTTTGCCAAGCAACCAAAGTGAATTAATAATGCTATGCACAAGCCCAATATATCCTTAATAATCCAGCAAATTATCTATTCTCAATAATCATATCCTTAAATTCTGATACTATGCCATCACATCCCTAATAATTATAGTCTTAAGTCTTAATTCCATCCATGCCACAATCCCCAGTGGTCATAAACCATAGCTTATCATGATCCTCAGATGATCCTTCATTTTCTCCCAATTGATCACAAATTTTTGCTCTGAACAACAATTTATTACGAACATAACCCCAAATAATCATAAACTCTTGCTCTGATACCATCCATGTAACACCCCACCCTAAAACCTTGTGAGCATGCTACACCCCACCTTAAACAATAAGGGTGAAGGAAATTCTAAACTACAACTAAACTAATAACCTGCTATAGTTCAATTTAATATACAACTTGCTGCCATTCAACTAACATAATATTCAAACACCCACTATTTTTGAAGAATAACACCAAACTTTCATTTTCATTTCATAACTTTCACAAGAGGCTTATAAATATATATCATTAACATTTTTTGCTCTATATAATATCCAGCATAAAGTACACCCTGAAAACATAACCCAAAATAAGCTCCTCACAAACAAGCTCAGACAATCCCAAAATGCTGATACGGATGTTCTTTATGCAGAGCTATGATACTCCAGTATGTCTAGAAAATAAAGAAACTACATAATGAGACTAAAATCCCAGTGAGTATGTATCCATCTAATAATAGAGAAATAGGATAGCTGTAATGCTCATAATATCGTACATAGCACGCTGCTGATAAGCTTTCAAACGTGTGCATATTAAAGTGGAATAAACCACGTAAAAGAATATTTCAAAACACAAGCAACTTTTAACATCAACTATACCATGCCACGCTATCTTATACCAATAGGACAACACACTCCCATAGATGGACCACTCCCATGGACAACCTACCTCATCACCAATAGGATAACACATCTCATAGATAGACTGTTCCTACAGACAGTCTACCTCATCATATTCAGATAACACACTCTCATAGGATTTGTTATGAGCAACCTGTCTATCATCCATAGGACAACACACTCCAAAACATTCCTATGAGCAGCATGTCTTATTACTATCCAGACAACACACTCTTATAGGTAAACTATTCCTATGAGCAGCCTGCCTTCACAATATCAAAGCCCCCACTGACATATAAATAAGAATTAACCATGTGAAAAATCAAACCATGTAAGAGTGTGGAAATTTTAGTGCAGGGGTAAATGGTAATTTAAATTTTTTTCAAATTATAATTTTATAGTGGAAATATTAATTAATCTAATTAATTAACATATATTTATCCTACACAAGGATCTAAATATGATAAATATAGCAT
>KE505510.1:133775-150483 GCA_000441515.1 Elaeis oleifera
AAACGATTTGATTACATCATCAAAATGAAGATTTCAACTTCGAGAAGCTTGCTTTAATTCGTATATGGATCTTTACAGCTTGTAGATTCGATGATCACCATCACCTGATGTAAAACTCAAAGACTGCTCCATATAGATATCTTCCTCAAGATATCCATTCAGAAAGCAGTTTTTACATCCATCTGTAAGATTTCATAATCATAATAAGCTGCAACAGCAAGCAAAGTGCAGATGGATTTAGCATGACTATGGATGAGAAAAATCCTAAAGTCAATATCTTCATGCTGACTATAACCTTTGCCACGAGCTTAGCTTTATAGATCTCTACCTTACCATCGGCACCTATTTTCTTTGTTGATCTATTTACACCCAATGGGTACTATATCCTCGGATGGATCCACTAAGGTCCATACTTGGTTTGAGTGCATCGAGTCAATCTCTGACTTCATTGTATCTAACTATTTCTCAAAATCAATGTCAGACATTGCCTCATCAAAGATATTAGGATCATCATCATGACCCTTACTCTATTACCGATCCGAAGGATCATGTCACCTTTCCTCAATCTCCTACTTTCTATTAGATCCTACATTAAAGTATATATATAAGTACTCGAATCAGAGTCTAATACCCAACTAGAAGTAGAAAAATTATAAGGTTAGATTCAATTACGAGCATACCTTCTGAAGGTATGTCACCCATTTTGATCTTCAGGCTCTCTAGATAGAGTGAACAGTTCCTCCTCCGGTGGCCTTCAGCATCACAATGGAAATACTTTCCTTTGCTTCAGCCTTATTCAGAATATCCTTTTTAGCTTGCTCTCTTTATTCTACTTCTTCGTGGGTTTACTTTTTTCTTCCAACCAGACTTTTTCTTGGATGAAGAAATTCACTCTACAGCGAGAACAATACCTCTTGAACTCTTCAAGATTCTCTCAGTAGTGACCAACATGTTGACCAATTTGGGTATGGTGCAATCAAGTTTGTTCATATAAAATTTATAATAAATTGACTATACGAACTCGTAAGGGATAAAAGATCAAATCCATCTGCAATTCCTTTTGCATATCAAGCCTGAGCTTTTCAAGCTCCTCAATATCTTTGATCACTGTCATACAGTGCTTATGGACTAACTGTCCTTCGTGCATCTTCAAATTAAAGAGTCTTCTGAATACTTCGAAGTGTGCTATGCAGCTCTACTCACCATACAACTCTTGTAGGTGAGTGATCATAGCTCTGACAGTGAGCATACGCTCATGCTAGCTTTACAACTCGTTTGACATGGAAGTCAGTACATAGTACTTGATCCGACTGTCTTCATCCGTCCACTTTTCATATGCTATTCTTTTCTCAGTAGTAGGATGGTTTGATAATACTAGGAGTTTCTGATCGAGTACATGATCTAATTTTCAGAAATCAGGACAATCCTAAGATTTTAAGCCAGTTCTTATAATTGATTCTGGTCAAACGATTAGACTCAAGGGTGTGGGCTAAAAAGTTTGAAGCTAACATGATTTAATTGCAGAGTAGAGATTCAAGTTAGACTTTTATACTTTAAATTTATATTTGCTCTAAAGATTTTAAGAAGCAAACAATGACTCCACTATTTTTTGGATCCCTCCACTCTTCGAGTGGAAAATGAAAATCCTAACGTAACAACTGAATTTCTAGTAGGTGCTGCAGTCTCACTGATGCCATACATCTCACCTAATAGTTATTGATAACATGCACACCGATGCATAGACAATTCTTTGTCCAGATACTTCTCTAAGCAAATTGCAGCGACTTGATCTCTAAGTCATGTGAGCTCATCTAATAGTTATTGACCACACTTCTTAGTTAAATCTAATCCACCATTTACAAGTAGGTGCAAAGCCATCATTGGGACCCTCATCTAACAGTTATTGGGCCCAACCCCATCCTTATCCTAAAGCAACTCTTTGCTAATAAAGTGGTTGCGTATTTTCAGCGCAAGTGAACCACTATGATCAGTCAAGAACAATAAACACCAATACCATGCCCGCACATCTACAACAATAGAAGACCTATAGACTTAATATTTATGGGAAGGTTTAGGTTTAGGTCTCATCTAATCTATCATCATATGATCAATCTAATTGGCATAGGCTAAACTAAACCGTCAAACAATCTTATTCAAGACACAATCTTCCAAATTGATCAGATAAATAGAGATCGGTGGGGGTCCCCCCATTGCTTTCTTTAGACACCAGTAAATTGACTAGGTCAGCGAATGGAACCAATTAAGTAACCACCTCTCAATTACTTACCTTAGACACCAATAGGTCAATTGATCTAAAAAGATTAGCTTAAGTGAATCAGGCTCAAGCCATCGAGTCGAATTAGGTCTTTAGGTTAATCGATTCTATATATGAGATTTAATCAATTTGATCAATAATAATTGCATGATTGTAAACTTAATTGACCTAATCTTAATCAATACTTGACTCGATTTGATCAATTATTTAGTCAAATTAGACCCATTATGTTCAAATCAAAACTCTAGATGCAATCTAATTATATGACCTAATATTTGATTTACCTATGATCAAAGCCCTCATGCACAAACACAAATTTTAAATTCTAAAATCAAATTTTAGATCTAAATTCTTTGCATGAAAGGTTAGTTTAAATTATAAACTAATTTTCAGATTTAATATACAAGCATATATCTCATATATGTATGTAAAATTCAGATCTAAATAAAAATTCAGATTATATCATGATTGAAGTATATTTTTGGTATTTTCATCAAAATTTTATATCTTTCGGATAGGCATGATACATTGTTAGACGTCAATCTTATCTTATAGGTTTGATCAAATTAAAGAGTTTAATTCGATTGTCAATTAGATAGAATTCTAATTGTTGAAATCGGGTTAGCTCGATTAGACCTAAATCGGTTAGATTAGATTCTAATCAAATTAAATCAACTTACACCCAGACCTACTCTGGCTAGATGTGGAATTCAATGGATCGCACACAAAAAAATTATCAAGGATCTAATTGGATTAGATCATGTTTGTAGGATGAACATGTTAGCACATGTTGCAAATCCTAGCTCCTGTGTTCGAATCAGATTCGAAATTGATTCCTGATTGGACTAATTAAATC
The DNA here is from genome assembly GCA_000441515.1 of Elaeis oleifera. Lineage (NCBI taxonomy): Eukaryota > Viridiplantae > Streptophyta > Magnoliopsida > Arecales > Arecaceae > Elaeis > Elaeis oleifera. Next base: position 136,907 of record KE505510.1, read on the forward strand.
CAATTAAGCTCAAATTAGATTTGGATCGAACTTAGGTTAATCTGTGGCTGACTGAGTTAGGGTTGTTAGCACCTCTTATTAGGTTTCCCACATACCAGGGAGTCTCCCTCTTAGCGCGTGAGTTTCTTTTATGCACCAAAGTACAAGTGGCACCTTATGGTGAGGAGCGCCACTTGTTAACCCCTTTCCGATGATTTTTCATGAGAGAAAAATATGGCGTAGACTTCAGATGGTTAAGAGGCACAGAAGAGTCCTTCTGCCTCTTAATCACTTAAGTTTTCATTGGAAAAAATTTTGTGGCGTGCATAACCACCTAGCCGACTCCTCTTGGCGTCCCTTGTTTTGGATAAGGTTTAACCTTATCTAAATTGATTTTGGGCCTAAAGATCTAATGAGTAAGAGGTGCCTTAGAGTCCTTCTACTCCAAGGCACCTCTTGAATCATCAGAGAATAAAGTTGGATGCCCTCCCATGGGCGCACACCCCTTCCTTCCATGGTGCCACTTGGACTTAAGAGTCCAAGTGGTTATGGAATCTTAAAATATTTCAATGCCTCGTGCCTTTTCACGCCCCATCTGAAATTGGCGCCTCACTTCTTGGCCATTGGATGGTGTTCTGGTAGTTTTCACCTTTTGGATGGAATGGCACCTCTTAAGAAGTCCCGCAATGCATCAGAGAACATCAGGAATTTATTTGCGCCCAAGAGTCCTTCTGTTTGAAGGCAACTCTTCAAATTAAATTTTGATGTATGTCCACATGTCATAAGACTTAGTTAGGGTGTGAGATAGATAAATGGGCATGAGATTTTGCATGAAAAGGTGTGAGTGGATTGGGCATGCGTCCGTATGCCATCTATAAATAGGTTGTGCGCCCGACGTGTTTCATTTGACTCAATCCTTTCTTTCTTGCATTAGTCTCCTAGGTTATCTAAATATTCCTCTTCCTTTCCTTATTAGGACAAGTCCAAAATAGTAAGGATAAGTCCGATTTTAGGACAAGGACATAGGAAGAGAAATAGGAAAGGCAAGGAGAATAGAAAGAAGGAAAGGAAAGGCTAGGAGGAGAGGAAGGAAGCTCAGACGTTGCAGTGCCTAAAGGAATTCTTGGAGAAAGAATTCAAAGGGAGGAATCAGTTATGAAGCAAGAGTCTTGATCAAAATCCTATGAAGATCACCATTGAAGGGCGAGCACTTGGGTGTCTGGTGGAAACTCTGCTGAAATTTGGATTTAGCGATACATGTATTCTTTTATACCTTTCTTTATATTATATGAATTTATGCATATGATTGTTAATCATCAAGGAGGTCTTGGATTAGGGTTTAATAATTAGGATTTCTTTATGCAAAATTTTGAAATCCATGCTTCCGCTGTGTCATCATAACCCTACAAAAACTGGATCGACCAATCTGTGCCACCACAGTTTCCTCTCTGATATGCTTTTTGTCTCCTGTAACTGAGCTGATCTATCATAAAATATTATCGACTCAGTCTCCTAGGGTTCAGAAATTTAATATAAATCTCCAATTTATAACCTCAAAATCACCTCCCATATCAACTTTATCTAAAGGATCCTTCAAGATGTTATTTATAATAAATATTCTATGATTAATTACCATCAAAATTAAACTTTAATGCCATGATTATTGATCCCATTCCTCTATCATCTCCTTCTTAACTAACAACTACATTTAAACTTCATTACTACCAATCAATTAAGGTTCAAATACTTAAGAAATGCTATGATGTGCATAAATAAATATTCTCAAAAAATTCAAATTTCAATACCACTACATTCATGGTTCGGGATGTTATGTTGGCACCCCTCTCCTTTCCTTATGAGATAAGAATTAATTAATAGGCCTAAGAGTTTAAAAGAAAGACTCCTAATGAGATTAGGAATCTTCTTTAAACAAAGATTGGAGTTTGGTTTGGACTTCAATTCAAGGCCTATTTAAAGGGACCCCCTCTTAGCCTTATGGGATAACATTAAAGCCCCAAACCAGCCCCTCCAAGTGTCTCCACACCTCCCCTCTCTCCCTCTCCTTCTCCAACACCGAAAGGGTTGGGCGTCCACTTCTCCATGCCCAAAATCTGATTAGGCATCCCCTCTTTCTTCTTTTCTTTGGTTGGTGACTAATCTACATCAAGGAAGATCCAAGAAAGAAAAAAAGTTGATCAAAGAGTTGATCTAGAGGTCCAAAGGCTAATCAAGATTTGATCAATTACATGTGAAAAAATCAAGTGGATCAATCTATCTTGTTTCCTTATGGATATCCGTAGAGACCGGATATTTGCACGACTAAAGTTGGTCCCATCCTTCTTCTAGATCTAAGGTTGAAGAAAGAAAAGTAAATAGGTATGTGTCCGATCACATAATTTATTTTAGATTAAAATCAGCATGTATTATTTTTAGCATATATACTAGATTTTTAGGTGCTTTGATCACATGTATGTATGCTTAGATTAAAAAAATTTGATCTATTATTTCACTGTATTTTATTCAAAAAAATTTTAAATCTGCATACACCAGCATTATATAAATTTCCAACAGTGGTATCAGAGCCATAAATTCGTATGTATGAAAATAACATGCAATTTTTCAAAAGAGTTTTCAAAATCTGATTTCTATTGATATATGAAATGTATAGATACTTGAATTAGATCTAAAATTTGTTTAAGATCTGATTTATAAATTGTATATGTGATGTATGATGGTATGTTTAGGTCTGAAATTTATTTTAGATATATTTTAATTTATGTATGAGATACATGAAGGCATGTATAAGATCTAAAATTTTGTCTAGACCTAAATTTTAATTCATATATGTGATATATGAATGTATGTTGAGATCTAAAAATTAGTTTTGAGATCAAAAATTTAATTTTCATACAATGAATTTAGATCTAAAATTTAGTTTTAAGATCTGAAATTTATATTTGTGTACGAGAGATTAATCATGGGTAGATCAAATTAGGTCATGTGATTGGATTATAATTAAATTTTGATTTGAATATAATGGGTCTAAATTGATTTAGCGATTGATCAAACCAAGTCAAGTATTGATTAGGATTAGGTCAATGAAGCTTATGATTATATAATTATTGTTGATCAAATCGATTAACAACCATATACAGAATCAATTAATCTAAGGACCTAATTCGGCTCATGGCTTAAGTCTTATTCGCTTAAGCAAACCTATTTAAATCAATTGATTGATTGGTGTCTAAGATAAGTAATGAAAAGGTAGTTAATTAATTAGGACCCTTGATCTATCAAGAGGAAGCCTCCACCAATCTCTACTTATTTGATCAATTTGAAAGATTGAGTCTTGAATATGGTTGCTTGATGGTTTGATTTAGCCCATGCCAATTAGATCAGTTATCTGATGACTAATTAGATAAGATCTGAACTTAAATCTTTCCATTAATACTAAGTCTAGAGATCTTCCACCATTGTAGAAGTGCAGACATGCTACTGGTGTTGATTGTTCTCGACTGGTTATAGTGGCTCAGTTGCATCGAGGACACGCAACCACTCTATTAGCAAAGAGTTGCTCCAGGATAAGGATAGGGTTGGACCCAATATCTATCAGGTGAGGGACCCAATGATGGCTTTGTACCTACTTGTGAATAGTGGGTTAGGCTTAACTAAGAAGTATAGCTAATATCTGTCAGATGAGCTTACATGACTTAGAAACCAAATTGCTGCAACATGCTTAGAGAAACATCTAGATAAGGAGTTATCCATGTATCGATATGCGTGTTATCAATATCTGTCAGATGAGATACACGATATCGGTAGGACTGTAGCACCCACTAGAAATTCAGTTATCGCATTAGGATTTTCGCTTCTCCACCCGGAGAGTGTAGGGATCCAAAAAAATAGTGAAAGTTTTGTTTGCTTCTTAAAATTCCTAGAGCAAATATAAAATTTAAAGTACAAAAGTCTAACTTGAATCTTTACTCTCATCATTAAACTATGTCAGCTTGAACCCTTTAGCCCGTATCCTTGAGTCCAATCGTTTGATCGAAACTAATTTTAAAGACTAGTTAAGAAACCTCAAGATTGTCTTGATTTTTGAAAAATTAGGATATGTACTCGACCAAGATCCTCCAGTATTACCAAACCATCCTAGTGCTGAGCAGAGAGCAGCATATGATAAATGGATGGATGAAGATAGTCGGATTAAGTGCTATGTGCTAGCTTCTATGTCAAATGAGTTGTAGAGCCAACATGAACATATGCCTACTGCCAGGGCTATGATCACTCACCTATAAGAGTTGTATGGTGAGTAGAGCCGCACTGCGTATTTTGATGTCTTCAAAAAACTCTTCAATATGAAAATGCGTGAAGGACAATTGGTCCATGAATATTGTATGACAATGATCAAAGATCTTGAGGAGCTTGAGAAGCTCGGGTTGAATATGCAGAGGGAATTATAAGTGGATTTGATCCTCCAATCTCTTATGAGTTTATATAGTCAATTTATTATAAATTTTATATGAACAAACTGAACTACACCATATCCAAACTGGTCAACATGTTGGTCACTGCTGAAAAAATCTTAAAAAGTTGAAGGGGCACTGTTCTCGCTATGGAGCGGACTTCTTCATCCAAGAGAAAGTCTGGTTGGAAGAAGAAGAATAAATCTATGAAAAAGTAGAAAAATGAGAGCAAGCCAAAGAAGGATGCTCTGAAGAAGGCTGCAGTGACAGAAAATATTTCCATTGTAACGCTGATGGCCATTAGAGGAGGAACTGTCCACTCTACCTAGAGAGCCTGAAGACCAAAAAGAGCAATATACCTTTGGAAGGTATGTCAAGTATGCTCATAATTGAATCTAACCTAATGGTTTCTTCTACTTTTAGCAAGGTATTGGATTCTGGTTCTAGTGCTCATATATATACTTCAACACAGAATCTAATAGAAAGTAGGAGGTTGAGAGAATATGACATGATCCCTCAGATCGACAATGGAGTAAAAGTTGCTGCAGAAGTCGTTGGCACTTATCTTCTTCGATTACCATCAAGATTTAGATTAGATTTAAAGACTATTATTCTATACCTGTAGCTAGTCAAAATTTATTATGTATCTATGCTAGCATAGAATGGTTTGATTTCAACTTTAATAAAGATTTTTTTCTATGTATTTACGAAATAGATTAGTTGCACGTGATCTTTTAATTGACAGTCTTTATCACTTGCATGTTGATGCGAATATAAATATAAACGAGCAAATAGTGAGTACCGTAGGTTAAAAAAGATTCAAAGATGAAATTAACCAGAAGTACTTGTGGCATCTTAGGCTACGCCATATTGAAGAGGGCAGGATAAAGAAACTGAAAAAGAATAGAATCCTTGACTCTTTTGATTCTGAGTCATACCCAGGATAAAGAAATTGAAAAGAATAGAATTCTTGACTCTTTTGTTTCTGAGTCATACCCAGCTTGTGAATCTTGTCTTCGAAAAAAAATAGCCTAGCTATCCTTTGTAGGACATGAAGAAAGGGCCACTAAAATACTTATCTTGGTACAAACCAATGTGTGTGGGTCATTTGATGTGCAAGATAGGGATAGTTATAGCTACTTCATCATCTTTATCGATAACCTATCACGGTATGGGTATGTGTTTTTGATGAGACACAAATCTGAAACCTTTGAAAAATTCAAAAAATTCAGAAATGAAGTAGAAAATAAATAGATAAACTCATTAAGATTCTTCAATCTGATCGAGGAGGTAAATATCTTAGTCAAAAATTTTAAGATATCTTAAGAACAATCGCATAGTCTCTCAATAGACTTCTCTTGGAACACCTCAGTTCAATGGAGTATCTGAAAGGAGAAATAAGATCCTATTAGATATTGTCAGGTCCATGATAAGCTTCACTAATTTATCCTTATATCTTTAGGGGCACATCTTGTTAACTGTAATATATCAGTTGAATAGGATTCCATCTAAATCTATTTCTACTATAAAATATGAGAAATGGTACGATAAGAAGTTGAGTCTAAGTCATCTGAAGACTTAGGGATGTCTAGCCTATGTCAGAAAACAGATGGCTGATAAACTAGAGAAAAGATCTGTCATAGCTTGTTTATAGGGTATCCAAAAGAACTATAGGATACTATTTTTATCTTCCATAAGATTACAATGTGATTGTGAGTCATCATACCAAATTCTTAAAAAACTAGTTTATCGAGGATGCTAGTAGTGGGAGGTTAATTAAGCTTGAAGAGAAGGTCTCTAAATAGCAACGAACTATAGATCCGTAAGAACCCATTATTTATGAGCCAGTAGTAGATATTTCTCCACCACCTCATAGATCTAGTAGGATCTTCCGTCCTCTTAAAAGGTACATGGGTATGCTTATGAAAAATATAGAGAAATATTCCTTATAAGAGATAAGGATTATAGAGATGATCTAAATACCTTTGACAAGATGCTGTCTGACAACGATTCTGAAAAATGGTTAGATGTAACGAAATCAAAAATTGACTCGATGTACTCAAACCAAGTATGGACCTTAGTGGATCCATCTGAGAGTATAGTATCCCTTGGGTGTAAATGGATCTATAAATTAAATAGATACAGATGGTGAGGTAAAGACCTATAAAGCTAGGCTCGTGACAAAAAGTTATAGTCAGCGCAAAGGCATTGACTATCAGAAAACTTTCTTGTCTGTAGCCATGCCAAAATTTATCCGTACTCTGCTTGCTGTTGCAGCTTATTATGATTATAAATTTAGCTGATGGATGTGAAACTATTTTCTGAATGGATATCTTAAGGAAGATATCTATACGGAGCAGCCTTTGAATTTTATATCCGATGATGGTGATCACCGAGTCTGCAAGCTGCAAGATCCATATATAGATTAAAGCAAGCTTCTCAAAGTTGGAATCTTCATTTTGATGATACGATCAAATCGTTTAATTTCATCAAAAATGAGGAGGAACCTTGTGTATATAAAAAAATCAATGAGAGCGCAATAATATTTTTCATATTGTATATGGATGATATTCTCTTTATTGGGAATAATATTCCCATACTGACCTTGATCAAAAGATGGTTGTCTAAGAAATTCTCTATAAAAGATCGAAGGGAGGCATCCTATATTCTTAGAATAAAGGTCTATAGAGATAGATCTAAAATGATACTAGACCTGTCACAAAAGTTGTACATAGAGAAAGTACTAAAGAGATTCAGCATGAAAAACTCTAAAAGAGGATCTCTACTTCTTAGGCATAGTATTTATCTTTTCAAGACGATGTATCCGACCACATCTGAGAAAGTTCAGTACATGTGTAGGATTCCTTATATCTCGATCATAGGGAGCCTCATGTATTCCATGCTTTATACTCGACTTAATGTTGTCTTTCTTGTGAGTGTCATGAGCAAGCATCAGTCGAATCCAGATAAAGAGTACTGGATAGCTGTGAAAAATATCCTTAAGTACTTGAGAAGAACTAAAGATTTGTTCTTCATCTTTGGAGGAGGTTCTAGTTGTGAGTCGAGAGTTATACTGATTCAGACTTTATGTTTGATCCTGATGATAGAAAGTCTGTATCAGGATATGTGCTCGTATGCAATGGTAGTACAGTTAACTGAAAGAATTTCAAGCAACCCATTATAGCAGATTCGACCACAAATGCTATGTATGTCACTGCTTCAGATGCTGCAAAGGAAAGCTTCTGATTCAAAAATTTATCACAGAGCTTGGGGTAATGACAACGGATGCCATATCACTGTATTGTGACAACAATGGAACCATAGTATTTGCTAAGGAGTCGAGGTCTCATCAGAAATTCAAACACATCAAGCAGCGGTTCTATATCATACGTGACTACTTCGAAAAAAAATATATTGAGGTACAAAGAGTAGACTCCACGGACAACATGGTAGATCTGCTAACAAAGCAATTAAGCCAGCCAAAGATGGAAGTCCATCTTGAGAAGATGGAACTTAGATTAGTGGCCAATTGACTTTAGTTCAAATGGAAGATTGTTGGATGTATGTCCTAAAAGCTAATATGGCTGACATATTGTAATAACTCTAAGACATAATTTATACTTAAACATTAATTTGATCAATAAAAGATAAATTTATTTCATTCAAGTGTAATGTGTCCTTGAATCGTCCATGAAATTAATACTTATGACCATATTCTCAAAGTATTAAGAATTAAAGGTACGTATAATTGATATTGGATTCTTTCCTTGATGCATGATGATCGTGGAACCAGCAACAAAACAATCTACAAGAAAATTCAGCAATCTTGTAGATCTAAGAGATTTACCTTTGGAAGACCCTTAGATCATTTCCTCTTACTTTCAGATCTGAAACTCCATCTTGAAAACCTTCAAACTAGAGGATCAAAGATGAGGAATCCTCTTTAGATGGCAGCAAACTTGTGGAGTCCCTTTGAGATGGGGTGGCAACATAAGGAAGCAGAGCTAGCGCCTTCAAACTTTCCTTGTTTGAAGGTGGCGATCAAGAAACCCTAGGATGGCTGCTGGTGGCATGGAGAAGATAAGGAGATAGAGAGAGAGGAAGAAAGAGAAAATTTGGGAGAAAATGGCTTTGTATTTAGCTTGGTTCAACCGGAATCACAATTCAATGTATATATATACAGGGTCAATATGACGCAACCCAAAACTCCCATGGCTAACCCAATGTGAGATTGTGTTCACCCAAGTCCATGTACACCCATGACTTGACCCAATCTCACCTCTCTTGGACTCAAGCCTAGCTCAATACAAGTTAGCCCCTCAAAGTCCAAATCTCCTGGACTTCGAAACTGTGAAGGCTGACAGCCTTTCACCCTAAGGCCCAAACTAGCCTTAGAACTCCCATGAATGCCTCATGAGCTTTGGACCTTGACCTTTTTCTTGATTCCTTGAGCCTTGAGAGTACCACATCAGGTTCTACAATCTCCACCTTGGTGCCTCAAGGCCTCAGCAAACTCTGTCCTGTCTATTAAGCCCATCAGTCCCACACAATAGCGAAAGCTGTCTTGCGGAAGTACCTTCGTAAGTGCATCAGCTAGATTCTCCTTAGTATGAATCTTCACCAACTTCACCTCACCATCCTCGATGAGCTCTCTGATCCAATGGTACCTAATATCGATGTGCTTCATCTTCTCATGATAAACAGAGTTTTGTACAAGCACTCTGACTGTCGCAGTGCACTCCGACTGTCGCACTGCACTCTGACTGTCGCAGTGCACTCCGACGGCCTGCTGTGGGATGCCCATCTCCAGCACCAAACTCTTCAGCCATAAGGCCTCTTTTGCTAACTCTGTGATACTAATGTACTCAGCTTTAGTGGTGGATAAGATCGTTATGGGTTGCAAGCAAGATCTCCATGAAACGGGACCTCCATACAGGTTGAACACAAAACCTGTTGTTGAACGTCGGGTATCCACATCTTCATCAAATTTATATCCATAAACTCTTGTATTTGCCCTTGAGCTTCCTTGGATATGTTGGAGTGTCCCTCAGCACCTCTTAGTTGTCCGTAGCAGATGCCAACTCCAACAAAACTCATCAAGTATCTGAAGATACCCTTCAGTGCTCGCTAGTGTTCCCTGCCAGGCTACGCCATAAACCTCCTCACCTGACTCACTGCATAGGCTAAATCTAGCCTACAACATACCATGGAGTACATAATACTCTCCACACCAGAGACATATAGTACTCTCTCCATCTCCTGAGCTTCTACCTCAGTCTGTGGCGACATGATCTTCGAAAGGCTGATGTGCCCAGCAAGTGGCAGCACTGCCGGTTTGGCTTCCTTCATCCCATACCTTTCTAAGATATTTTGTATGTAGCCTCCTTGAGATAAATGCAGCAACCCCTTGGCTCGATTTTTGAAATTTTCATGCCTAGGATCTTCCTCGCAGGCTCCAAGTCCTTTATCTCAAACTCCCGAGATAAGGCTGCTTTCAATTCCTGCACAACTTTCTTACTCTTACATGCTATCAGCATATCATCTATATACAAGAGTAAGTACATCCAAGATCCATCCGCTAGAGATTTAACATACATACATGGATCATAATCATACCTAAAAAGTCCTATGCTCCTCACATAGGTGTCGAATCGCTTGTACCACTGTCTTGGTAACTGCTTCAGTCTGTACAGTGACTTCTTCAGCAAACAGACCTCTCCCTCTGATCCAGGCTCGCTAAACCCCTATGGCTGCTCCATGTAGATGCTCTCCTCTAGATGTCCATAAAAAAATACCATCTTGACGTCCATCTGCTCCAGTTCCAGATCCTGAGCTGCAACTATACTCAACAGCACCCTGATGGATGTATGCCTGATGACTGGAGAGAAAATCTCTGAATAATCAACTCCTTCCCTCTGTGAGTACCCTTTGGCTATAAATCTAGCCTTGTACCTCACTCCATCTAGCTCTGAAGGTGTCACTTTTTAGTAAAATTATTTGGAGCCAATGGGTCGAGCACCTTCTAGTAGATCCACTAGTTGCCATGTCTGATTCTTCCTGAGAGACTCCATCTCCTCCATCATGGCCTGCATCCATGACTCCCGATCCAGACTCTTCATGACCCCCTCAAAGGTCTCTGAATCTCCATTGGCAATGATGAGAGAATAAGAAATGATCTCATCAATGCCATACCGCATCGATTTACGAACAGTGTGCTTCAGCTTGTGTAATGTCACTCCCCTTGCGCTGTCCTACAAGTCTACTGCATGTAGCTGCCTCTGCACCTCCTCCTGGATAGATTGCCATCCTCGCTGGTCCTCCATAGGTGTGGGAACATGCCTGCTCATCTCCACCTCAAAATGAATATGATTAGAAGTAGAAGTTGATGGTAAATCACCTGTATGTGAGTGCTGTCCAATGCTATCCTGTGCTGACTTTTCAACTTCATCAGCACCTCCCGACTTCTTCAAGATACTCTTCTCATCAAAAATTACATTCCTACTGATCATAGATCTCTAAGAATGAAGATCCACCAGTAGGTTACCCTTCACGCCCTTTGGATACCTGATGAAGACCAGCTTCTGTGACTTCGGGTCCAACTTGCTCCTTTCGGCTCCCTCCACCAATGCATAAGCTAGGCAGTCGAACACCTTCAGGTGGCCAAGCTCTATCTTCTTCCCACTTCAGACCTCCTCTAGAATGCCTCCATTGAGTTTTCTATGGGGAGACCTGTTAATCAGAAAACATGCAAAAGTTAGAGCATCATTCTAAAAGACTTGGACAGTAATGCTTGCAGCCTCAAGCTTCTGGCCTTCTCCATCAGTGTGTGGTTCATCCTCTCCGCAATACCGTTCTATTGAGGGATCATCTTTACTGTATAATGGCATTTGATGTCATTCTCCTTATAGTACCTCCTAAACTCTGACTTGTGTATTCCCCTCCATTATCAGAACTCAGGTACTTCACTGACTGCCCTACTTCCTTCTCGACCTCAGCTCTCCAGGCTTTAAACCGAGCAAATGCCTCTGACTTTTCTCTGATCAGATACACCCATACTCTCTTGAAGAAGTCATCTATGAAGGTAACAAAGTACCTAGCTTCACCTCGAGCTGAAACAGGTGCCGGTCCCCATACATCCGAGTGAACTAGCTCTAGAATACCTTCACTCTGCTTGGTACTACTGGCAAATTTTACCCTATGCTGTTTGCCGTAGATGCAAGGCTCACATAAGTCATTTTTCTTCTTTTTGAGTACTGGAATCAGACCCCTTCTACTCAACTCAGTGAGCCCCCTATCACTCACGTGACCCATACGATAGTGCCACAGCTGGTAGACAAGCTGCTCCTCCTATGCTGCTGCAGACACCTCTGCACTATTTGTAACCACTTAGCTCTCCATCTTATACAGATTGTTACTCAGTCTTCTCCTTTTCATCACCACTAAAGCCCCCTTTGATATCTTCAAACACCCACTGCTCGGTTGGCTACCAAAAGTATACCCCTGCTTCTCCAAATATTCTAGAGAGATCAGGTTCTTCTTTAACTCTGACACATGCTTGATATTTGTGAGTGTTCGTATGATCTCATCATACATCCTCACCCTAATAGTACTAACACCAGCAACTTAACATGGATGATCATCTCTAAGACTCACACTTTCTCCATCGAATTTCTCATATGTAGCAAACCACTCCCGATGTGCAGTGTAGTGGTGGAAACATGCTAAATCTAGTGTTCAGTGGCTATCAAACTCTATGGTCCCATCTGACACAATTAGTAAGTCATCTTCACTATCCTCAGATGATAGAGCACCACTCCCGCTGGTTGAACCACCCTTGGAAAAGCCTTCCCTTCTCATTCTTCAGAAGTGGGCAATTCCTCTTCAGATGACCAAGCTGTTGACACTTGTAGCACTTCGAAGCTTTCTGATTCCCTCGAGACTTTGATCTGCCCTTAGACTTATCTCGAGCTCTCTCTTTAGGCCTCCCTTGTCTCTCATTTATAGTAAGAATCTCTGTACTTCGGCTTCTTTTACATAGCTTTTTTCACTGCTCATTGGACCTGAGAACCCCAACCACATCTTCGAAGTTTAAGGTCTCTTTTCCATACACCAATGTAGTAATGAGACCATCATATAAAACTGAGAGTGAACACAACAACAGGAGAGCTCTATCCTCCTCATCTATCTTCACATCAAGGCCCATTACATCCGAGCAAACTTGATTGAATTCTAGATGTGAGCAATCAAGTCTCCTCCCTCAGGCATCCTCAAGCTGTACAACTGTTTCTTCAACCATAGCTTGTTTGTCATATTCTTGCCTATGTATGTATTCTCCAATTTCTTCCAAAGCCCCTTTGGAGTGGTTTCTGTACTTATCTCAGGTAGGACTTCATCAACAAGGCACATTCTAATTGTGCTAAAAGCTATTTTCTCTAACTCCTCCCAGTCTTCAACACTGATCTTTTCAGGCTTTTCCCGAACCAATACCTTGTAGATCCTGTTCTGAACCAAAAGATCCTTCATCCTTTGCTGCCAAAGGCTGAAGTTCTTCTTGCCATCAAACTTTTCAAAATCTGTCTTGATGCTACTCGATGCCATCACAACCAGATCTCCAAAACAAACACCAATAATAAACAGTATTCTAAAAAAATCTGTTCAGTATTTTACCACAATCCAGGCGAGACTTTGATCTTTCCTCCATCAGATCTAACCTCAAAGCTCTGATACCAGATGTTGGCTTCTTTCCTTGATGCGTGATGATCATGGAACTAGCAACAAGGGTCTGAGAAAGCTTTGATCTTTGATCTATCACCTAGAACAAACAATTTACGAAAAATTCAGCAATCTTGTAGATCTAGGGGATTTACCTTTGGAAGATCCTTATATCATTTCCTCTTGCTTCCAGATCTGAAACTCCTCCTTAAAAACCTTCAAACCAGAGGATCAAAGATGAGGAATCCTCTTTAGATGGCAGCAAACTCGTGGAGCTCCTTGGAGATGGGGCGGCAACATAAGGAAGCAGAGCTAGTGCCTTCAAACTTTCCTTGTTTGAAGGTGGCGGCCAAGAAAACCCTAGAAAATCTTATGATGGCTGCTGGTGGCGTGGAGAAGACAAGGAGATAGAGAGAGAGA
>KE505510.1:150503-168077 GCA_000441515.1 Elaeis oleifera
ATAGAGAGAGAGAGGAAGAGAAAAAATTTGGAAGAAATGGCTTTGTATTCAACTTGGTTCAACCAAAATCATAATACAATGTATATATATACAGGGTCAATGTGACCCTACCCAAAAACTCTTATAGCTAATCCAATGTGAGATTGTATTCACCCAAGCCTATGTACACCCATGACTTGACCCAATCTCACCTCTCTTGGACTCAAGCCTAGCCCAATACAAGTTAGCCCCTTAAGGCCCAAATCTTCTGGACCTCGAAACTATGAAAGCTGATAGCCTTTTACCCTAGGGCCCAAACTAGCCCTAGAACTCCCATGAATACCTCATGGGCTTTGGATCTTGGCCCTTTTCTTGTCCCTTGAGTCTTGAGAGCACCACATCAAGTCCTACAATTAATTCTAAATAACTTCTGATCATAGTATCATTATGAAGATGGTGATCGATCCGGATAGACCGACGCACAGATCGCTTCCTTCAGGATAGATAAATCTTGAGTCTACAGTGTAGAGACACTAAGCGATAAGTACAGATGACTGTTAGAGAATAACTAGTACTGAACGTGATCATACGAGGATCACATAGATTTCTACTCAATCATCAATGATTGTCGTGATGCTGTAGTTGTGTGATAGTCTTTTGACCTACGGTGGCACGATTGCTCACAATGAGGTTGTTGGAGTTTGACTGCATAAAAATATGGTCACTTTGAGTCCTTATAGTGTATGTTGATGATAGTTTATCCACTGTAGGAGTACGATGCGTATCTAGATGGAATCTATTGATCTTGAGAAAAGAAGTAGTCCCATGGGATTTGAGAGACTAAGTTCATAAGTCTGTGGCCACAGCAGTGTAGTTGATAGAAAAGAGTTTTTATGAGAATCAAATTGGACTTGTGCTAATTGAATCTATCATATGACTGATGCTAAAATTTGATGATTTATTCATGATCTATCATTAAGTCGAGACTCACAATAGAGAGACTTGATCACATAAAAATTACATCTTGAGGTTTGTTATTCAGTTCGTTGGGTTATCACTACATACTGCTAGGTATCACTGGTGGATTGTGAGAGCTCACTAGGATTATTCTGGATTGACGATCCTTGTTGAGTCAAAGTGAAATCGTTCTAACCCATTGAAAAAAGTTTCAATAATATCATGATAGAGATCATGGTATATCTTACTATCAGACAGAATTAAACCTATGGGGTCACACAAACAAGAAAACTAATTTGGATTAACCAATTAGACTTGAGAAGTTCTAATTGGATTAAGATTTAGAAAATCTTATTGGATTTAAGAAAGTCTTGCTAGAATATGGTTAAACCTAATTTCTCTTTAAACTTGGATTTCTTATTTGATAAGGATTAGATTAAGTTAAATTACATGCATTAAACCTAATCCAAATTGGATTTGAAATTGGGTTCATGGAGCTTAATTGTTGAGCACCAATATTTTTTGGATCAAGCCTTAATTGTGCCATTTGATTTGATCAAATTGGATGTATTATATGGGAATCAATTAGAGGGACCTACCCCTTAAATCTGATTGAGGCGTGGGGCTATGGGATAGCATGGATGGGGCGCACGCCCCATCCCCTTATGGCATGAGGACTTCTTGTGGGTGCCAACCTTTTCTTTTTCTTATGAGATAAGGATTAATTAATAGGTCTAAGGATTTAAAAGGACTTCTAATGAGATTAGGAATCCTCTTTAGACAAAGATTGGAATTTAGTTTGGACTTCAATTCAAGGCATATTTAAAGAGACCCCTCTTCGCCTTATGGGATAACATCAAAGCCTCAAACCAGCCCCTCCAAGTGTCTCCATGCCTCCCCTCTGTCCCTCTCTTTCTCCAATGCCCAAAGGGTTGGGCGTCCACTTCTCCACACCTAAAATCTGGTTGGGCGTCCCCTCTTCCTTCCTCTCTTAAGTTTGTGGCTGATCTACATCAAAGAAGATCCAAAGAAGGGAAAAGGTTGATCAAGGAGTTGATCTAGAGGTCTAAAAGCTGATCAAAATTTTATCAAT
Organism: Elaeis oleifera; assembly: GCA_000441515.1. Lineage (NCBI taxonomy): Eukaryota > Viridiplantae > Streptophyta > Magnoliopsida > Arecales > Arecaceae > Elaeis > Elaeis oleifera. The sequence continues at coordinate 152,533 of KE505510.1, forward strand.
TGCATGTGAAGAAATCAAGAGGATCAATCTATCTTATTCCAACATGGATACCCGTAAAGGCCAAACGTTTACACGACTAAAGTTGAACCTATCCTTCTTCTAGATCCAAGGTTGAAGAAAGAAAAAGTGAAGAAATAGGTATGTGATCCAATCACATGATTTATTTTCAGATTAAAATCAGTATGTATTATTTTTAGCATATGTACTAGATCTTTAGATGCTTTGATCACATGTATGCACGCTTATATTAAAAGAAGTTTTGATCTATTATTCTGCTGTGCTCTTTTTAAAAAGAATTTTGAAATTGCATACACCAACACCATATGAATTTTCAACACCTCCTACTATTTTATACAAATTGATAGCTTCTACCTCCAATTTGAGGAATTACCTTAATCCCTTAGTAGGTACTAAAATCCGCATAGACTGCATACGGATCCGAGAAAGGCTCGACCAACCCATATGCATCTATGGGTAGGTTCTTAATTAATTATTTTTCAAATAATTTTAATAAAATTTGCCTTAGGCTCCTTTTCAGCAAACATATGGCACCTCCACTAAAAGTCCTGATTAGGTCCAACCATTAACATGAACATACTCAGTACATCTAACTAACGAATGATCAGGTTCGAGTATGATTCGGCCAATCTGACCACCCATCAGAAAGTCATAACAGAGTCATCATATTATGGATGATAATTCTAATATCCAAATAAATACCAGGCGTATGGTGCCTCCAATGTTCATCTAGACTATTGGACCCATTACCATCCACTTTAATGGGAGATAATAAACTTGTTATCCCATAACATTATCATTTTAAGGATCTAATAATTTAGAGAGTTTGTTATATATGAATTTTAATTTATTATGTAAGATCCTTCCACTGACTTCTCTAAGTTTTTTAAGAGGACAAACGTACTAAGGTAACACCTTAATTAGTCAGTCCATACATATGACTGACCAATCTAGATAGCATGGGTGAACTCAGATCACTAAGTGACCTAATCAAAATCAGATTTACCATATTGACGAGGTAAGTGGAGATTGACATGATGGTCCTCATTTCTTTCCTTAGATACTAACGTAATGGGCCAGAAAAAAGAACAGTCCCAAATTAAAAACCCCTTTCAACCATTTGCCTTAGACACCAAGCGGTTCATCAATTTCAATTTGGTCAGTCTAAGGACTCAGGTTCGACCACTGAGCTAACAATCAGGTCCATTTGATTTAATCCAAGATATGAACTTGATCAACTACAACTATTGTATTTGATCCAGAGTAATCTTGATCTAATCTAAATCAATTTTTGGTTAGATTTGATCAATTGCTCAATTTAGTCCATTATCTATTTGATTTTAAACCCTAGGTCAAATCTAGTCAAATAGATCAGATTCAAGTTAACCCATTCCCAAAACCCTATGTTTTATGCAATGATTTAAGATCTTAAAATTCTCAATTTTAGATCCCTTAATTTTAGATCCTAATTCTTAATTAAATACATTATGAAATGGGTTTGGTTTATATATCGAAACAATTTCAGATATGAACTACTTTTCATTTGAATTTTTCATGCAAATTTTTTATCTACAAAAATGAGTCGACTCACCCTGGATTGAGTCGACTCATCACAGTGAGTCGACTCGACTTTGAGATAGAGTCGACTCATCGATGATGAACAGAAATCATGTCACATATAACCTGCACAACTGAGTTGGCTCATCTACAAAATGAGTTGACTCATCAGAGTCTCGAGTCGACTCGAACAAAATCAAGTCAACTTGCCAAAATCTCAAGTCAACTCGAACCAAATCGAGTCGACTCGACAGACGTGCCAGCCATAGAAATTTCACAATTTTAGATCATATAAGGCTTCTTTTTGCGATTCTTCTTCTCAATTCATGCAAGCACTCCTTCCATCATAGTCCTCTATGGCAGGACGATCTTTACCATGGACTTTGAGGATTACTAGGCTACTTAGAAAATAAACTGCACTACACATATTATATATATACATGTAAATAAAATTAGATCTGAAATAGAATTATATGAAACAACAATAAATCAAATCATAAAATACTTTTAGATCTAATTGAAATATATTTATGATTTCAAATTTCAACATCATGATTAAAATAGTTTTAAAAAATTCTTTTTCAAAATATATCAGCACGTACTAGGACAACCTTTTGACAGTCTGTGCGATCTTTTAATCATCTAATTTTTGATCTAAACTATCAGATATCAGATCTATATACATAAAATCAAATTTCAGATTCATGCGTTTATGATCATGTCAACAACCTTACTCTAATACCATTTGGAGGGAATCCTAAGCAATTTTATACATGATTTTCAAAAATTTTCAACGAAAGAAAACTAGATTAAATGATTTTAATCTATCATGCATTAGATCTAACCTAGAAAACTACCTAAGATAGGAATTATGACATGACATATATGCATGATCAGAAATCTAAAAATAGATCAAATAAAATAGCAGATCGCATCTACGATAAGAATGAGATCAGATCTCATTATCTGAGTGTGGATCGATTTTCACTGCTGCTGATTATCATGGACTTTCTGGTTCTTCTAGCCACACACACATCCGGTCTCCAAGAGTATCCACATGAAGCTCTGATCCGATCGATCTCTCTGGAGTGCTAGCTCCTTATAGAGACCCTCTTGATTGCTGATCTAGGAGGAAGTAGGGTTGGAGGTAGAAGATGAAGGGAGAATGGCCTTCTCTCTTTTTTTTCCTCTCTCCCAAATCCTAACGCCAAGAAGCAGCAACCCATGCCTAACCCTCTCATCCAACCAATTCCTTATGGTAATCCTCTCTATTTCTATGGTTAGTTCACTCCTTTTTGTCGCACAAAAGAGAGGCATCAATATAGTGGGCGACAAAGGATAAGAGGGGATATGATAGGGATTAGTTAGAGTTTGAATTCAAATCCTATTTGAATTTAAATTCTAACCAATTCAATCCTTATCAAGAAAGGTGACAAGGAAGGCTCTAGGTGTGGAGATTTCTCACGCGCAATCAAAATTGTGCGATGATAAAATGGCATTAAGTATGTTTGAGGCGCAAGGGAGGATTTATGTTTAATTGAATTCAAACTTAACCAATTTGGTTCCATCCAAATCAAATTTGGTTAGAGCCAAATAAAAAGGTGAACTTAGTCTAATAAGGCACCTAATCTTCTCAATTAAGTCCTAATCCAATTAAGAATTAATTAAATTCAAGTGATCAAATCAGAAATTAATCTTTCTTAGTGATTAGGTTATCTTATAACTTAATCGGATCACACCTAATCGAATCCAATTCAATTAGACTTGATCCGAATCTCATTGCTCAATCGAATTGAACTATTAGCAGTTCTATTACTAATTAATCCATCTATAATTTACTAACTCTTAGCAAGTTATATTATTGTAACCTTTGCATAAGGTTAATCATCAATCATATTGATGATTTTATCCTTCAATGATTCACAATTGTTAATCAGCCATCTGATCAGATAGAAATTTTTATTGTGTGTGACTCCATAGATTCAAATACTAAACTAGTAGTATAAACTAATTTCTGTACTAATTAAAGTGACCATCTAGTAATGATATCCGATGTTCAGATAGATCGAATCATTGCAAAGCAACATTAAGAACCTTGAAATATTGTCATCATATAATTCATCCCTTTGACCCTCAATGCTTAGGATGACCTCAGAGTTTAAACTGTCAACTCTTAATTAATTCATCCATATTGTATTTCAACCTTATAAATCCTGTGACTCATCATAAGGATTACTCTGGTCAAGGTTTTACTCAATTGAAATACATCGAAGTATTATCTCCAAAAATCTGAAGCGATCAATTTCATCTTAATTCACACACAAACTTCATAAGTACTTGACTGTGCCCAAAATCTTTCATCACTATATTAGAAATACAGATAGTCCAGTACCAAAGTACAGTCAGTTGCTTGTAAGTCACCATGATGATCTCAGGTCAGAGGGATATTTATATCCATATCCTTCACGAGCTACTCTTAACAGCAGAGTGCTTCGTAGTTGGGTCAAGCTCAATGTAAATGTACTCTTACATTTCATTTGCATGTCATATCAGTGTCTTTACACTCTTTGATTACAAGGACAACCAACTTATATGATACACAATGATCTATACTTGATAAACATCATCGTTCTATTAATAACATATCATTTGGTCATGAACAAGATTTAAGAACTAATCGATAAATCATTCTTTATCGATTGAAAATAGTTCTAAAGACTTCATCATAATCAAAAGAGTTCTATAAGAAAAATACAAATTATGATGAACTACAAAATAATTTTATTAGTATAATTCATATATAATTTATTATAAAGAGCATAATCATCTACAGTTGATAATTGACTTTAGGACACAATTTCCAACAATCCTCGAATCCAGTTTTATGCCCCATGTTGAAGGATTCCTGACCAAATGCGACAATGGCATCATGAAATTCTTTTGATGCCTTGAAGTAATCGACCACCTGAGCCTTCTCCTACTCGAAATCCGTAAATGCCTTGAAGACCTTCACCATCAATCTGTAGGCCTCAGTGATCCTTTTCTTAGCCTCCAACTTGGCCTCAACGATTCGATCCTGGGCCTCCTGCTGGACTTCGATGATCTAATCCTTGGCCGCTTGCTCGGCCTCCATGATCTTAGCGAGGGTCTCCTGAAGCGCTTCTCCTTTTCGTGCAAGATCGATGGAAGCTTTATTCAGAGAGTCTAAACGATCAACCTCCCCCCTAGCCGCTTCGGCTTGCATGCATGCCTCCACGATGTTGAACTTAGCTTTCTAGCGCAAACTCCTATTTATTTCTGTTCTACACGCATAGCTCAAAAGGATGATCAAGAAATGAAGCATCTTCATGGAAGCCACAGTTAAGAAAAGAGGTGAAAAGGAGAAGAGGAGTAAAAGAATAAGCAAAAGAGCAAAGAAAACACCTGATGCATGGTAGTCACAAAGTACTGTTGCAAGTCATCAAAGCCCATGCCGCTGATTCCCCTCAGCTCTGTGGAAAGCATTGTCCTCTCGATCAACTCTTTGACAACCCTCCAGTCATCGAAAGTGGCATCCTCAGGGATGGAGGGAAGGCGAGCTTCTGGATCTATTTGGTCGATGGAGGAAGGCAATCGACTTGGACCTACGGTCGGAGGAGACTGAACCCTAACCTCAGAGGAGATGCCAGAGAAACCAATGCAGGGGCCACAGGTGGCAGAGACATTGGCATCGAGGCAACCACAAAGATAGGGGCCGCAGTCAACAGAGACGGACTCGAAGGAGTAGGAGTCGCCAGCACAACTGTGGTCTCGACTGCTGAGGCCCGATCGTTTGCAACCTCCTCTCGATGAACCACAGACTTCTTAGAAGTACCTTCGGACGTCGGAGCTTTCTTTTCTTCAAAAGATTCTGCTTCATCTTGGTAAGATCCTCAGGCCTCATTTCTGTGATCAATCAAACTTGATCAAAAACATACAAGAAAGGAAATAGAAGGATGGATGACCACATCACTCACCTTTGGGGTCGGTCTGACTGAGTCCAGCATTAAAAAAGGCTTCATCGAACAGTAACTTTTTCGATGGAGGGAGCTTCAAAATCCCTAAGGATCTTAAAATGACCCTCTTCTTCGGCCCCTAGCCTTGGGATCTTGAATGCTGAAATATTTGGCTAACCCTAGCTCGGCAAATTCCAATCCCTAGCTCGGCAAATTCCAATCACTTACTAGAGGCTCGAAACAAACAGAAACTGCTCCTTCCACCCATAGATGAAGGAGCACTCTTTATCAGAGGAGAAATCTTTCTTTGAAAAGAGAAGTACCATCAGTCCTTAACATATGGATGCTTCTTGATGGTGAAAAAGAATAAAAAAGGGAGACAGATGGCTGAACGCTAGCCATAATGCAGATAACCAAAAACCCACTACAAACCTAAAGAGTTCGGGACAAGGCACAAAGGGAAAGGCCATAAAATTGGAAGATATCAAGGATGAATGGAGGAATAGAAAATCTTAAGCTTGCTCGGAGTGCTTCCTCATACACACTGAGCCGATCGGGAGGCAGATTATCTACACGGTCGCCCGTCCTAGGAAGTTCTAGATTGAAATCTAAAGGAACTCCATACCAAACCTGTATCTAGCTCAAGTCATCCGGATTCAATATGAAACCATGGGTGTTGGGCTCAATCTCGCTCTGTTCAGCCATTTTCAAATGAAAAACTAAAGGATAATCTAGAAAAGGAAACACATAGAGAGAAGATAGATGGATAAAGAAGGGATACCAAGGAAACCCACATGAGAATGAAGAAAAAGGGATGAAGAAATGAGATAGCAAGAAAACACCTTCAAAAGCACCTCTAAGGAATCACGACATAGATGAAAAAGGAGAGTTTCTTATTTTGAAAAGCTACAGCTAAGACAATGGAAAGAAAAAAGAATGGAAAGGCCTAGCAATAGTTAGAGAGGCCAGGATAGGTGCTTCCCCTATATATAGCCAAAGGAAGATAATCCTCAGATATCGAACCATTTCCTGCCCAACAATCATAGTGCGTGGCACACGTGGCATCTTTCTATTCGATCAACCACTGCCATCAGTTGGACAAATTGACACCTTGATTCAAAAAAGAGATTTTGAAATGACGTCCATTTAATTCAACCATGATGGCTTAAGTCGTGCCGCCTCATTTCCACCTTAAAAGTCATGCATGTCCTATCAACTGAAGAGTCTTTTCATATCAGCGGCTTAAGAAAGCAGATATACTCCCTTCGTCCGACTAAAATTTGAACTCGAGAGTAGGATGACATATATTGGAAGAAATTCCGTATGGGTCGATGATATGAAAAAGCCCAAGATCCAAGATATCTAAACATGATGAGCCTACCCACTAAAGCTTTTGCCGACTCATGGTCGGCTATAACCTTCATCAACTAATTCTCAATATCCATCCAATCAACATTCCATGCCTCGAGCAGATGAAGGCCTACCGGCTATCGCTCAGCAACCTATGTGCATAATCATCAATATTTCCTCATCATCTGACTCCTGTAGGCTGGGTTGATGGGTCGACGGCACATCTGAATGGCTAGATTAGTCTGATCAGAAGATGGTCATCAATCGATCACATCTGATCGACCAACTTTACGCTACTAAATAGATCCTAGCTCTAGACTTCTCCATCCAACGATGACACAAGGCGATCGATTTTTAGTCATCATCGATCAATCCCCATCTCGACGACATCCAGTTGGTGATCCAATTCAAAATTCAACGTCGCTCGATGACAACTGTCATGAAACTAATGAGGTGACTACAACCACCATACTTTGAAAATCTCGAGCGATAATCCCGTCACCTCGTACAAGTCACATCCTGATCAAGCGGGATCGTGCCAACCAACTTACTAACTAAAGCCCAATCCTCCACCCATAAAGGAGGTCTAAAGGAGATCCTCAAAAATATATGCCATTATTTTGTCTCTCACGCTCGCTCCTCCATCTGTTGAACGAGAGTTCTAATTTGAGCATCAAAGGATCTCCACCGGAACACCTCTAGTCAAAACTTTTGTGCAGGTCATATGATCGAGAGGCCCATCTCACTGTCCACTTTAGCATCCTGATGCTGTATAGATTCTCTCACCAACAAAATCAAAATCAGAATCCTTATCACATAAGGACTTCTAATGATATGGGGAATCTAGGGTTTAACTATGTGCTAGCATAGTATTCCAAAATCTTTTAGGATTTCACAAATTCTAATCCAATTAAGATTTCTTAAGCTCAATCTTAAATCTTTGACCTATTTTCTATTATGTATGATCCCATAGGTTCTATTCTATTCATTAGTGAGACATATTATGATCTCCATTACGAATATCATTGAAATCTCTTTCAACGGATTGAAACAATTCTAACTCACTCAATGAAAATTATTGATCATCAAATAATTTCATGAATCTCACAATCTACCAGTGACATCTAGCAGTGCATAGTGGTATTCCAGTAGAATAGAAAAATGAACCTCCAGATACAGTTACAGTATGAGATAATTTTTCTATCACAAGTCATGATAAGATGGAGGCTATAGATTTCTCATCAAACCCTATTATCTGTTATATGTTAAATTTATTCGACTCAAGTTTCTAATATAATAACTATGAAAACTTCTTTCCATATTCACACTATCTTGATCAAAGTCTTCTGAACTCGATCTCATAAATCACATAGGACTAATTTCTTATCTACCAAGCGCAATAGATCCTACATAGGTGCACATTCTATTCTTACAATAAACTTACTACAGCTAACATGCACCGCAGGGATCCATATAGCTAGAAGATCAAGTGTATGTACAATCAAACTACAGCAATCTCATTGTGAATAGTCGAGGTGCCGTAGGTTCAAGGATTGATTACACTACTGTAACATCGAGCAAGTCACTGACGAGTGAGTAGACATCTAAGTGATTTCTCGTATTAGTCATGCTCGATACCTTTATTCTCTAACAAACATCTACACTCTCACTCTAATGTTTCCATACCGTAGACTTAAGACTCATCTATCCTAAGAGAAAAGTAATCCATGCATTGATCTATCTGAATTAATCATTATCCCTATGATGATCCATCGATTGAGAGCATTTAGAATTAATCATCAATGACACATATCTCAAATCTTTAACTCTTGAGAATGTATCTCATCATCTCATTAATTTCTTGGATGATTTATGGACACATGCACAATATAAATGAAATAAATAATCTAATTTTATTAATAATAATAAATATCAAATATAAAATTATATCCTGGAGTAAAAAATATGTGTCCACCTGATTGGTTTCTAGGACATACATCAAATACAATCCAATGTGAAGACTGAAAGTTGGGCCGAAGAAATTCAGGCTATTCATCGATCTGTCAAAGAACAAATTGAGGTCAGTAATGCCAAATATAAGAGGGCCATTGACAAGCCTCGAAAAGAGTTAACTTTTGAAGTCGGCAATTTTGTGTGGGCTATTCTAACCAAAGATTGATATCCTATTAGTGAATATAACAAACTGAGCCCGCGAAAAATTGATCCTCTTAAGATAATCAAGAAGATTAATGATAATGCTTATCAGTTGAGACTGCCTATTCATCTCCATATCTCTGATGTGTTCAATGTGAAGCACTTGGTTCCCTATACATGTGATTTATTAGAGGATAGGGATATTTCTAACTTGAGTACGAGTTCTTTCCAACTTGAGAAGGATGATGCAGACGTCTTAACCGATAAATATCTTGATTTGATGGATCAGACCCAAAAAATAAAAATCAACCTAATTGCGATAGACTTTGTTAGATTTTGACCCCATCATGCTAGAACAGGTATAACTTTCTCATTCGGTGTCAGAATCGCTTATAAGACTCCAATTCAGAAAGCTCTTTTTATGCTCTAGGAGGCTAATAGATTTGCCATCATAGCTAGTTTCGAGGCCAGATTCTATTGTTTGATAAATCAATGAGAGTTAGGAAGGATCCTAAACGAACTAAAAGTCTTAATCTTTGTTTACTATTTTTCCTATTTTGTTTCGAACTACTTAGGTGTTAAGTTAATTTTTCCTCTATAATATGGTCCTTTTGGTCAATGTTGTAGTCAGCTTTATTTTTTTCTGTTATTGAATCAAAACTCTAGAAAAAAATTTCTTCTTCCCTTTTGTTGTTGTTTTTGTTTCATGCATCTTCTTTCTCACTTTTCCTTCAAAACGTGGCCTTAAGTTGCATCATTTAGGTAGCATTTACACCCCACCAGATATCGGTTGGGGACATGTACTACATAGATTATGTATGATGAAATTAGAATAGGTGAAACTCATACGACTTTTGCTAAACTAAAAGAGTTCAACCATGACAAATTTTACCAAGTATAGACATATAAACTAAAGGAGGGAGTATGGCAAAGAGCAAGCTGAATTCTAGAACTTGGCTATCATCAATTGCAACATATGGAAATGGACCAAGGAGATTAAAGTGGATTTGTAGATAGTCTCATGAAGTACAAAATTGTATCTCGAGCTGAAAAGATATGATTATTAGCTTAACAATTCTAGAGCAAGTGGAGAATATAGATAGTAGAGGATAACTGGTGCTTGTTAGCAGAACCATTAGGAGTGGAGGTCAAATATGGGAGTAACTATTAGAATGTGTAGTAACTATCTATTAAAATAAATTAGTGAAATTATACTCTGTAAAGGGCACCTTTCAACAATCAATCCAATGCATCTTTAACTTTTATTATAAGCATAGGATAATTTAGATCTCTACCATAGCTCAAAGCTACACCTTACTATATACTAACACTACATCCTTATTGTAGCCTAGTATTGTACCTTTTATTCATCTTCCAATGGCGGCGGGATGGTGGCAAAGTCCTTAAAGATTGAGATACTTGAACTTATGGTACTCTCTATTTTCCATTTGATTCATATCATCATTTTTTTCTTCTGATCAGATGCTTGCTGGTGGCATGCTCCTGCATACCAGCCTCATTGCCATTATACTCGACACTTTTTTTGCCGGCCAATCGAGTTTCTTGGGACCTAGAGTTCCTTGAAATGCTAAGTTCCCTATCGCTCGTTGGGACAATATGGAAAAAGTGCCAATAGGTAGTAAAGCTTTCACAGATAGAGCTTTTAGTAAAAAGCTACTTGATGTTTGGGAGCAACATTTAATAAAATGCTATGGAATTTTAACATTTATTTGATAATTAAATTGAGAAAGTGCTTTTAATATCAATAAATAATAACAAAATATATTATATAGTACTTTCAATTGTTTAATTATTTATACCATCAAAATTATTATTATAAAATATTCTTAACTTATAAATTATTTATTTAATAGCTAACCTAAATGATATAATAAATAATATTTTAAATTATTACAAAATATAATAATATTTTATCATATTATTATATTGTAATAATATAATTATAATATGACAAAAAGATACTACTTTTTATATATTACAATAATGATATATTATAATAATATTATAGTATAATAAGATTATTGTTGATCCAAAAATTAATTTTCATGATGTCAAAAGTAATTGAGTACAAACAAAAGTCACGAATAATGCTTGTGAGAGTGATTATAGAAATTCTTAAGATGCTCAAAGAGCTGATTCATTTAAAGAAAAAGTCTTCTGAAATATTGGCTAAAATTCATATTTTGAAACTCAATTTTCAAAGAATGGAAGCAAAGAAACTAAGTCTAATACTTAAAAAATTTGAAATATTTTTGAGCGGACTCAAAAACAAAGATAGCAGACTCTGTTACATTTGGCACGTCTCTAAGTTGACTAAGATAAGCCTGGTCGACTCAGTCTTGGTTTAAAAGAAGATAGAAAGGTATAAATTTAAACTTTTTCCATAGCCAACCAAGTATTCTCCTGAGCCGACTAAGACAGGATGATAACCGACTCACACAAATGGATAGCCGATTCAGTTGCAGACTCAGATTGAAGATATCAGACATCTTCTTGAGCTGATCCAAAATTCAAGTTAGCCAATCAAGACGGAAAGTTAGTCGACTCAAGCAATTGGTTAGTCAACTCAATCTCAGAGCCAAAAAAAGAAGAAAGTAGTATAAAATCAAACATCCTTTAAGCCGATACAGAAAAGAAAGAGTCGACTAAGTTATGGAGTTAGCCGACTAAGAAGAGATCTGAGCTAATCCAATCTTAGGTAGATAAAAAGATAAAAATAGAAAATGAGTACATATTCTTGAGTTGACTTAGAATTTCACTTAGCCGACTCAATATTTCATCTTAGCCGACGAAGATTTTGGATAAGTCGACTCATAAAATTCTAACAATATAATGGCTAATTTTTTAGACTATTTTAAATGACCATATTCTATATTTAATGGCTATTTTAAGCCTTTAATAATTAGAGCATTAATTCAATCATTTTTGAGGCTATAAATGAGAAGAATTTAATTTGGAAACATATCTATCTTAAAAAAAGGAAAGCGAGCTATTCAACGAGAAAGAGAGAAATATAAAACAAAAGAGGAAGGCATTCAAAGAGCTTTTAATTCTCACCTTCCCACATTAACTCAGTTCAAATGAGAGGATTAGAGTATTCAATAGAGCTAATGACCATCTCAGCAAAGCATTCAAGCCTTCGTTCAATCCTCTCGTAGCATTCAAGAAGAAGTCCAAATATTTCAGAGTTCAACCACTCTGATTTCTTCAAGAGCTTAAAGATTTTTTTTTTTTAGTACTTTGAATTCTTCTATATCATTTCTATTTTGTTGTAACAAATTTTATTTGGAAAGAAACTTGGACTTTGAGGATTGGTCCAAGCCATAAATTGGATGTTGTAAAAGTTCTTGCTGGTGAGCTTGAGAAAATCAATTGTTGCAAAGGTTGTGATTAGTGAGCCAAAAAAATCAATTAGATTGGATTATAAATCTAAGAGAATAATTGGACTATAATCTTGAGAGATTATAGTTGAAATTTTCAAATAGATTGATTCTGGAGAGTGGACGTAGGTGCTGAGTTTAGTCCAGAACTATTATAATAATTTATATTTATGATTGTATGCTTGTCTTTATTTTATTTTGCTGCTGCTCATTTAATTTCATTTTGATACTATACGAATACTTTTGATATTATTTTTGGCATAATTTTCATCTCAAATTTTTAGAGACCTAATTCATCCCTCTCTTGAATTGCTGCCTTTAGGAAATAATTATATTATATTATATTGTAGCATCACAAGGTGTTATTATATCAATGGGTGTAAAGTCTTTTGAGACGAATTCAATTTTTATCAATTTTTACGGAACTTCCAGCAGCTTGGGAGGGTCATTCAAAGGTGATTCTTTCATTGGGTTGCAGGCGAGTGATTCTACAAGGGGATTCCATGATGGTAATCAATTGGATTCAGAAAGCTTCAAATGAGTAGTGGATGATTCCTTCTTTAGCTGATATTCTACATCCATGTTCATTGATAGATCATTTTGTGGCCCAACAAGTGTTTAGAAAAGGAAATGGTGCAGTGGATTGGCTAGCTTCCCAAGATTAGTCCATTTTTTCTGATAGCTCCTCTATTCTAACCTTCTAATTTAGTTTTGATTTTGCATAGAGACTCTCAAGGTGACTTTAACTTCGAGAACTCTAATTATTTTTGCACTTTACTTTTTTTCTTATTTTGATGCTTTTGATTTTCTTATTTTTGTTGCAAATACTATCAAAAAAAATATTGTTAACTTATAAATTATTTTTAAAATAATTTTTAAAATTTTGTTGGTAGGATTAGACCTATTCATCGAGCGCATTGGCCAAGATTCAGATTAGGCTAATCCCAAAGTATAACTAAAATTAATCAGGCCTAAGCTTAAGCCAACTTGGCTTGATCCTCGAGCCTACTTCTTAGGTCCTACCCCAATAGTTAATTGGACTTCGACTTTCAAGCTAGGCCATGAGTTCTTTAATTTTTTTTTATTTTTTAAAATGCAATACCTATAAAATATATACATATATTTTTGTATTTGTATAAGTTTTAAGATATAATTTTAAGTATGCCATAGAATTTTTGCTTATTTATTCTTTTCAAATTTTGATTTTAATCTAAAATTGGATTGGCTCTCTTCGTAACAAACACCGACCCTAGAGAAATAGAAAGGTCACGAGAGAGAAAAAAAGAACCATCTGCAAAAATCCACTGACACAACAACGTTCCCTTCAAATAGTCTTCTTTGTAAAAAAAAAATTTTTAGAAATGACAGATCTTGGTGCAGATCTATCCCTCAACCTTACTATAGATTCTAGTGAGTAGTGCTAGCAACCTCTCAACGATCCTGCCCCCTCCACTTCATGCTCCACCATCCTTAACCATCTCTATAGAGAACATGGTTATTCATCATCTCGCCACGCCTAGTTGCCGCTCCACCTCAAGAAACTCCCCCGGCAAGGTGGGATGCAACATATCCTGCCACAGTCATCACCATTTAAAGGTTGGAGAAAAAACAAGAAGAGAATATATGGTAAGAATAGAATAGTAGGATTCACTTAAGGGGTGCCAAACCATGAACCGGCCCTCATAACACCGAACCAATTCTCGGTCTACTTAATGTATCATTTATAATTCAAGCCAGGCTGGATGTTAATAACTAAACTTGAGTCTAGCTTGTTTAATAGATAGGCTTATATTTTAGGTTGGGTCTAGTCCGTGAACTTAAAATCTAGATCAAGTTTCACCAAAAAAATTTTAGATTTTATTGAGCCAATCAGGCCATCCGACCCATAAATAATGCTAGCCATAACTTTAAACTCAAATCTCTTAGTGTTGGGTATAAAATACCTCCAGCCGAAGTTCGTAAGAAGCCGACCCTCACAGAACTCTTCCGATTTCCGACTTCGTGTGGCGTCTTTCGGACTTCTCCAGCAGCCGAGCTTCCACAGTGTTTCCAAGTTCCTCCGACGGACGAACTCCCACAACACCTTCTACAAGTGCCAACCGAACTCCTCCGACGGACGAACTCCTACCGCACCCTCCGGACTTCTCCAATGATAAGCTCCTTCAGTCGTCTATCGGACTGCTTCCGAATGCCCTCTGAGCTCCACTATCAACCGACCTTTCGCAGCGATTGACTATTTTTCGAGCTACTTCCAGACTTCCTCCTGTCCCGATCGACTCTGCTTCGGACTTCTTCCTGACTTCGCCAAAGTCCATGCCTCTTCAGCGGCAGGACTTCTACAACAACCGGACTCCATTCAAGTTCTATGGTGGTCGACCACCCTCCGAATTTCGTCCGAGCTTCTACAGTGAGCGGCCTCCATCCGGGCTCCCACGGCAACCAGTTTCTATCCGAGCTCCCAGATGAGCAGTCTCCATCCGAGCTTCTACGATGAGTAGTCTCCATCCGATCTTTTACGATAAGCAATCTCCATCCGAGCTTCTACGATAAATGATCTCCGTCCGAGCTTCTACAGCGAGTGATCTCCCTCCGGACTCCTACAAGAGTCGGACTTCGTCCGAACTTCTACGGCAGATGGATTTCAGACGAACTTCTGCAACGGACGGGCTCCAGCAGATGGATTTTTACGATGACCGACTGTCTCCGGTGTCTTCTGTACCTCTCCATGCCATCGGCCTTCTACAGGTGCCAGTCGAGCTCCTCCGACGGGCGAGCTCCTACAACACCTTCTGGACTCTTCTATTGGACAACCTTCAATAATGCTTTCCGAATTCCTAATGAGCTTCTCTAGCAATCGGACACCAGCCGGACTTCTCCAACAGAGATTCTCCATCCAAGCTTTCGCAGCAGACGACCTTCATCTGCAGCATCAACGCCTAAGGCGCCCGACCACAGTTAGCACATCAACAACCTCGGAACATTCGAGCTTCCCTCAGATTGTCGAGACAGAGAGCTATTCTGCTCCACTAGACGTCCCAACCGAGCTTCAGCCATCCAGCCCGAACTCCCCAGTAAGTTGCAACAACGGACA
>KE505510.1:187320-229526 GCA_000441515.1 Elaeis oleifera
GTTGATTTTAAGACAAGGCTTAAGAAGACAGTAGGAGGCGATTTAGAGAGTAGAGAGAGTGAGGAAGAAAGGCCAAGGTTCATCTGAGAGGGGTCTTGGTCTAGGGTAGGCTAAGAGGCTCAATTGGTGAAGCAATTCATAAACAAGGTTTTGCCGGAGTAATTCTTTGATCAACTTCCTGTGTGGATCAACGTTGGAGGACACACTTGGGGGTTTTGTGGAATCGATTACCGGCTTCTTCCCTTTCTTCATTGACTTAATAGGTATGAGTTTTATACCTATTAGTTATTATTTACTATATGGTTAAGGGGTCCTAGGGCTTTTGGGTTTTCGGGAGACTTGAGTTTCAAGAAAATTTTTGAAATCCATCTTCCGTTGCGCTCCTCGGAACCCAACAGTGGTATCAAAGCCTTTCTTAATCATTGCAATCAAAGAGTATTATTTGTATGTGTGTATGTATATATATATATATATATTTTGATTATCACTGATTAGGGTTTATGATTACAAACTATGCATCAAAATCCTAATCAACATTAGAGATATGTTTAGAATTGGTTATCTATCATTCTGTAAGGTTGCCTTGGCATAGCAGTGGACGTCTGCTTTGTGGTAAATGGTTGTCCTAGAATGATAAAATAACTATCACCTTGCACATCATGTGATATTGTTATCACTTTGATAACAGCATGTTCAAATTTTTTGTTATAGTATAAGGATGTGCATGAGACCATGAAAAACCCTCATTAAAGTTATTTTAAGTTGTAGTGATAAGCAACTATAAGCTATCCAATTCTTGAATCGATTAAATCAATTGGTGTCTAGGAATGTTTCAAGTGTGGTGGTTATTTAATTGGTTCTGTTTGCTCGTCTGGCTAACTTGTTGGTGTCTAGAAAAGCAACTGGGGGACCCCACCAATCTTATATTAACACTTTTTTGGTCAATTGAGTTAGTTCGAATCTTGAATTAGGATTACTTGATGTTGAAAAATTACTACTGGGGGCCTTTCTTCATGCTAGGTCTATGTTATGACTAGAACTATAGTAGGTTTATTGTGTAACTACAAGACCTGCTATGAGGATAGTTGTAATATAGTTCTGGTGCATATTAGATGCTTACGACATTTTTGAGTGTGCTGCTTTGTTGTGTAACCAGAAGGGCATCATTTTTCAAATTTGACTGTATGGAAATGAAGGGTCTAACTTAACTAAAACTTTGTAGTTTGTTGTGTAACCACAAGACTATAAGAGTTTTAGAGGCAAGAATATTGTTCAGAGTTGCATGGGATGCAATTAGAAAGGGTCTTCTACCTTTGAACTCATAGAGGTTTGTTGTGTAACCACAAAATTGATATGAAGAATTAGGATCTCAACCCCACTTAAGAAATCGGAATTGGGTTTCTCGTTTACCATAGGAGAGGATTATGGTATTCGATAAAATAGTGAGACACACAACTAGATAGAAGACCTTATCTTGTTGTGAGTGTCATTATGAGTGGTCTAATTGTATATTGTTCTTGTTATGTAGATAATTTTATTATGGCTTCTTCACTCTCATTGCGAAGCATTCTAGATAATAAGTTGACTGGTCCGAACTTTATGGACTGGATGAGAAACTTGCACATTGCTCTTGCGCAAGAAAAGATCTTCTACATTTTGGATACTCTCAGCCTTGATTCTATCAGGAAAGATGCTATCGAGGAAGAGAGAGCCACATATAAGATGTGGCAGAATGACAGTACTACTGTCAAGTGTATCATGTTGGCCTCCATGAGCAACGAGCTACAGAGGCAATATGAGAAAATGGATTCTCAATCTATACTCCTTAACCTTAAGGAGTTATATGGAGAACAGAGCCGGACTGCTAGATATGAAATATCCAAGCAGCTTTTTCGAGCAAAGATGATTGAAAGCACACCAGTTCAAATCCATGTGCTTAAACTCATTGATTTGATCACTAGATTAGGTCAATTAGATTTTCACATGGATGGAGAACTTAGTCAGGATCTGATATTGCAATCTCTCCCAGATTCCTCTCAGTTTGTAATCAACTATCATATGAACAAGCTGGATACTTCATTGCCAAAGCTACTTAATATGCTTAAAGTAGCAGAAACACACATCAAGGGAGAAAAGGGTACTGTTCTTCTTATGAATAAGAAAAAACTGACAAGAAGGTTCGAAACAAAATTGAACCCTAAGAGTAGCACCTTCAAGAAGAAGAAGGCTAAGGATGTTACCTGTTTCCACTGCAGCAAACCAGGACATTGGAAAGAAACTGTAAAAGTTTCTTGCAAGCGTGAAGCAAAGTGCAAGCACTGCACAAAAGGGTATGTATATGATACAAACCGCTTTATCATTAAGTCATTCAGCTAGTAATCTTTGGGTATTGGATACCGTATGTGGTTCACACATCTGCAAATCTTTGCAGGGACTGCAGAGAATCCGAAGGCTGAAGAAGATGATTTTAAGCTGTTTGGCGCTAGTGGAGAGACTATATATGCTGAAGCTGTAGGCACCTACCTGCTAAAGTTGCTTTCCGATAGGGTTCTGAAACTGGAAGACTGCTACTATATGCCGAAGCTAATTAAAAATATAATATATGTACCCTTGTTATTAAGATAAGGTTTTGAAATAAATGTAAAGGACAATAGTTGCTCTATTATTCATTCTAATAAAATCTTTGTCATTGGTTTATTGAAAATGGTCTTCTAGTTTTGTCACTTAATGATGAAATTTTTCATATTAATACGAATATAAAAGAAAAAGAGAGGATATCAATGAGACATACCTTTGGCATTGCCGTCTTGGTCATATCAGTGAGTCAAGAATAACAAATTGTACAAAAATATGTTCTTTGACTCATGTAATTTTAAATCTTATGGGATTTGTGAATCTTGTCTTATGAGAAAGATGACTAAGACTTCTTTTGTTGGACATGGAGAAAGGGCAAACTAGTTGTTGGCTTTTGTACACTGATGTATATGGGCCTATGACGACTCAGGTCAGAGGAGGATACTCCTATTTCATCACATTTACTGGTGATCTATCAAGGTTCGGATATGTATTCTTATGAAACACAAGTCCGAAGTTTTTGATAAATTTAATAAGTATAAAAACTTAGTCGAGAAACAAACTGGAAAAAATATTAAGATTCTACGATCTGATCGAGGAGAAGAATACTTATCCAGTGAATTTTTTGATCATCTTAAGTCAAAAGATATTCTTTTGAATGGACCCTCCCTATACACCACAATTAAATGGTGTAGCAGAAAGGAGAAATCGTACCTTGTTAGACATGGTACGGTCTATGATGTGCTTCACTGACCTGCCAATATCTTTCTAGGGATATGTCCTGGAAACTGCTGCATACGTTTTAAATAGGGTACCTTCCAAAGCTGTTCCTAGCAGTCCATATGAGATATGGATGGGTAAAAAAATCTAGTTTTAAGCATCTTAAGATTTGGAGGTGCCCAGCTTATGTCAAAAACAATTTGGACATAAGTGCTAGATCTGAAAATATACGTTTGTAGGTTATCCACAGGAGGATATTGAATACTACTTCTATATGCCTATTGAACAAAAGATAATCGTTAGTAGGCATGCTACTTTCTTGGAAAGGGAGTTCATCCAACAAGGAGGCAGTGAGAGGACAATTGAATTTCAAAAAGTTCAAAACCTACAAATAAACATAGATAGTCCTCAAGAAATTTCTCATCCAGAAGTACTGAATGAAGAGGTACATCCACAACACACACCTTCTCTTCGAAGATCAAAAAGAGTTCGTCATATATCTCTTAAATATGGCTTTGTCATAGGAAATGATAATGAAGCCAGTATCATTGAGAATGATGATCCACTGACATATTCGGAAGCTATCATGAGTAAGGACTCTGATAAATGACTGGAAGCCATAAAATTTGAAATGGACTCTATGATGACCAATCAAGTATGGACTTTGGTTGATTTGCCAGAGGGTGTAACCCCGATAGGTTGTAAATGGATCTTCAAAAAGAAGATTGGAGCAGATGGCCAAGTTGAAACCTACAAAGCTAAGTTGGTGGCAAAGAGTTTCAAACAAAGATAGGGAATTGACTATGATGAAACGTTCTCACCAGTGGCTATGCTCAAGTCTATCAGGATTTTGCTTGCAATAGCTGCATATTATGACTATGAAATCTGGCAGATGGATGTCAAAACTGTTTTTCTCAATGAAAATCTTGAGGAAGAAGTCTACATGACACATTAGAGGGATTTGTGTCAAGTGGGAGAGCAAATCAAGTGTGTAAGCTAAGAAATCTATTTATGGATTAAAGCAGGCATCGGGGAGTTGGAACATCCGCTTTGATGTTACTGTCAAACAGTTTGGCTTTATCAAAAATATGGATGAACCTTGTGTGTATGAGAAGATAAGTGGGAGTGCCATTATCTTCTTAGTTTTTTATGTTGATGATATATTACTAATTGGGAATGATGTCCCAATGCTTCAATCGGTTAAAATTTGACTATCAAATCAGTTTTTCATGAAAGATTTGGGAGAAGCATCCTATATACTTGGTATTAGGATCTATAGAGATAGATTTAAAAGGATGTTAGGCTTATCTCAGTCTGGGTACATAGACCTGGTGTTGAAGAGATTCAACATGGAGGCAAGTAAAGAGGTGACTTGTCAATGAGTCAAGGCATACATCTCTCTAAGAAAATGTCTCTTAAGACACAAAAGAGAGAGAAGGATGAATTGTATCCCATATGCTTCGGCAGTGGGGTCAATCATGTATGTCATGCTATGTACTAGGTCTGATGTGGCTTATGCTTTAGCCATAGTCAGTAGATTTCAGGGCAATCTAGGAGAAGAACATTGAAAAGCTGTGAAGAACATTCTTAAGTACCTGAGAAGAACTAAAATATTTTCTAATCTATGGAGGATCAGAGCTAAAATTAGGATATATCGATTCTAGTTTTCAGTCTGATCCAGATGATAGCAAAACAATATCTGGATATGTCTTTACCTTAAATGGAGGAGCAGTGAGTTGGAAGAGTTTCAAACAGCAGACTGTAGCTGACTCAATCGCTGAGACAGAGTACATCGCTGCTAGTGAAGCCGTTAAAGAAGCTGTTTGGATGAAGAAATTCATCACTGAGTTAGGAGTGGTTCTTGAAATTGAACGATCAGTGCTGCTTTATTATGATAATACTGGAGCAGTTGTTCAAACAAAGGAGTCGAGGTCTCACCACAGATCTAAGCACATCCTCAAACGCTACCATCTCATTCGAGAGATTGTCGAGAGACAAGATGTATCTATTGAACGAGTTGAGACGCAGAATAATATGGCAGACCCATTCACTAAAGTCTTACCATTATAGTTGTTTGATCGCCATCTTGATTATATGGGTTTAAGATATAGGGGCGATTGACTTTAATGCAAGTGGAGAATGAAAGATAGGTGCCCTAAAGCCAATCGAATTTGTAATTCAATGGCACTTATCTTTGTAAAATCCTAACTAATGTATTGACATTTATATATATTAATAAAGGCATTCTTTGATTCATCATTTACAGCTGTGTCTTTCTATGTTTAAAAGATAATGATGAATCCTATAAATTAGGACAATGGTTTTGGGTCATGAAGTGGTCATGCCTGTAAGATCCGAAATCCTAAAATCCTAATCTAAAATCATTCCTAGTCATGGGAGCATTGAGTCAGAGATCAATGTTCCAGATAGATCGGCACATCCTATGTATGCTCAAAGGAGAGGATGGCTGATCTTACAAGTCACTTGTGTGAGATACTAATACAAGGATATAGGTGCTCATTAGGTAATGAGTTCACTGAATTGACCTACTAAAAAGAACTTCTTATGGTATCCTTACATACATGTCAAAAGAAGGTTCTCTAAGTGGGAGTTGTGCAACTGATCCTTAGATCTGAGACTATCATGAAATCTTATTCACATGAATCCATATTTTAGTTCATACTCATGACTAAGTCAAGAATGGGATGTTCCGGATATGGTGGATTGTGTATGAAGGTTGTGAGTTTGGTCAATAAAGAATCGATCACTCCTGATAAGAGGAGTTGTCATCCTAAGCTATCTCATCAAATAATGACTCAAGAAGTCTTTGATCAAAGCACAAGAAGATTAGAAATGGTTTCTAATGCTTCTTTAATCGAGTCTTTATTAGTAGGATGAGATCCACAAGAATAAGTGTTAGGGTTTGACTTAATACCATACCCATCGCTTATTCGGGATGAAGGTTGATTGAAGGATTGAATTGCACGGTAACTTGCCACTGAAGGGTATTTTCAAAATTTTTATCGAATTTCATATCTTCTGGGTAGGCATGATACGTTGCTAAACGTCAATCTTGTCTTTTAGGTTTCATGAATTAAAGAGTTTAATTTATGAGTCAATTAGAAAGAATTCTAATTAGACAACTTAGGTCGGCATGTGGTTTGACCTAAATTGATTGGATCGACTCTAATCTAACTTGGTCAACATGCACCTAGACCTACTGTCAGCTCGATGTGGAACTCAATGGGTCACACACATCAAGAAATTGATCAAAAAAATAATTGGATTCATTTTATGGGTCAATTGAACCTAATTGGTGGCTAATTGGAAAGCTAACACTTGTAGGCTAACCCTTGCTCCTAGCCAAATTTGATTTGGTTTAAACCTTGTTTAATTGGGCTTACCTATTTATGTAGGATCCTGAATAGATTGAGCCTTATCAGATAGGTATTAGTTTGGGCGTTGAAAACTTTATCTACGCCCCTTGGAAAGAGTCCAAGGGGGCATGGACTCTAGGCGCGCGTGGGGTTATGCGATGATATTTAGTAGCATGCAAAAGGACTAAGAGTCCTTCTACATGTTAAACACCTATTTTATTGGTTTCCAGATGGATAAGGAACCATTTATGCGCCCCTTGAATTCTGATGAGATCGGAATTAAATCTGAATTGATATGGAAATATTTGTTGGATGCCAAACTCTGGAAGGATGCGATGAAAATTTTACCGATCTTATTTTGGTCGGTTAAGATTTTTAAAAATCCTTTTAATCTGAAACCAAGACCTATGTAGAGCCCTCTCAGCCCTCTATTGGGTGGCACCAACTTTAAAGTTGTCATGGCCAGATGGGGCGTCAAATGCCCCTTAATTCTTGACGCATGCGGGATGAAGCGACGCGAACAGTCACGACTTCATGCCAAGATTTCTCCTCAGTGGGATATAGTTACGCCTCAAAACTTGTGCCATCAGAAGCCTCGTTCAAAGAGCTTTCCACATGGCAAAGATCAGAATTTTTTGATTTAAAAAAAGGGCGTTGAATGCTTATCAGAACGCAGACAGACGCGTGTAGAACCTAAATCAACGTATCTGAAATTAAGAGTCCTTCTCAATAAGTATCTTAATTTTCTGATACGTTAATTTAAGGGACACGTGAAGAGGTATATCTGAGCCTTTTTCTGCACCTGTTCTGTTCCTATAAATAGGACTCGTTTTGAGAATCCAAGGCACTCAAACTCTTAGACAAAATCAATCCCTCTCTCTTCCTTGTCTTGTTAGGACATAGTTCTTCTATTAAGACAAGTTTGCTGATTTTAAGACAAGGTTTAGGAAGAGAGTAGGAGGCGATTTAGAGAGTAGAGAGAGTGAGGAAGAAAGGCTAAGGGTTCATCTGAGAGGGGTCTTGGTCCAGGGTAGGCTAAGAGGCTCAATTGGTGAAGCAATTCATAAACAAGGTTTTGTCGGAGCAATTCTTTGATCAACTTCCTGTGTGGATCAATGTTGGAGGACTCACACTTGGGGGTCTTGTGGAATCAATTACCGGCTTTTCCCTTTCTTCATCGACTTAATAGGTATGAGTTTTATACCTATTAGTTATTATTTACTATATGGTTAAGGGGTCCTAGGGTTTTTGGATTTTCGGGAGATTTGAGTTTCAAGAAAATTTTGAAATCTATTTCCGTTGCGCTCTTCGGAACCCAACAATTTCATCACCTTCACCTACATTAGTCTTGATATTGGATCGATCAGCTCATACCAAATGCCTCCTAAGGGCTTAGATGTGGTGATGAAAGGTGAAAAAGATGGTTGAAAAGTAGTGTTGTTTACATTGAATTCAATAAGGATGACTCTCTAGAGGTGGTCAATGTGTTTTATCTTCTAAGGAAGGTGGATTTGTATAGGTAGCTAGTTGAGCATCATTTATCCTATGACTAAAAGTCACATAGGTTTTGTGGTGCCATAGTCATTAGGAGTGTCTTCAAGGTAGAGTATGTTGAATGGTGGATTCTCTCAAAGGAAATCCTGAATATTTTAGGCTTTTGCTTGTCATAGAGAAAATTGGTTGTGGAAGGGGTGAGGCGAGGCATCTTGAGGTTAAGAAATGGTTAGTCGAGGTGCTTACGTTGACCATAGCCATGTTAAGTTAATTGATACCTCTTAAAGGTGTGTGTTCAAAGATGTTTGACCGAAAGGAACATTATTTTGCTTGGTGCACCAATCTTCAATGGTTATGGATGGGAAGCAACATGTGGGGTTTTGATAGTCATTAAGGGCTCTGCATTGCTTATCCAAAAAAAGGAAGTCAGCAAGGGCTTAGTGGTGATGGAAGGTGGTAATTTAAGAACGAATACAGGTTGAAAGGAAGTGTTGCTAATTTGGGTTGAGCAATGCTGAATCTCTTGAGGAG
Organism: Elaeis oleifera; assembly: GCA_000441515.1. Classification (NCBI taxonomy): domain Eukaryota; kingdom Viridiplantae; phylum Streptophyta; class Magnoliopsida; order Arecales; family Arecaceae; genus Elaeis; species Elaeis oleifera. The sequence goes on from KE505510.1 coordinate 196,017, forward strand.
AAAGGTATCGCTTCGCATTCTCAAGGAAGGAGGATTAGCAAAGCAGAGGCAAGTTATTGTTTTGGAACTTGAGCATGTTCTATCCTACCTGAAAAGCAAAAGTTTGTAGAGATTTCATGAGGCTATTTGTCTCAGGTTGATCTTTAAATTATATATTTGGATGAAGTCAGTTGGAGTTTCTGTTTAGAGACTATTGAAAATTTAGATTTCCTGCAAAACATAAGATTGGGTTTGTGTGAGAAAAAGATGCATTGTTGGGTGAAGAAGATGGAGAGTCTAAGACCTTACTTGGATTACAATAACACGCAGTTTAGTTGTTTGATACCCCTTGAGAGTCATCTTCATAAGAGGCAAAAGAATTCTGAAGTTGGTTTAAATCAAAGACTAGCCAAAGCGAAGATTGTCAGAAAGTGATTGTTTTCTATTTCTTTTGGAAAAGGACAAAATAGGCATAAGTTTTGTAAGAGGTGAATATTTGATCTTAAGAGGAGTCCGGATAGAATGCAAAAAGGACTTGGATCCTGTTTATAGTGAATGAGAAAGTGAGGAATCTCTGCAATACTCTCAAAAGAATCAGATGAAGTGGCCATTCATGGCTTATCTGAAGGAGAAAGAGGAACTCTCTTAGTGCTTGGTGCTGGGTTTCTAGCAATCAAAATATGGCATCTCGCAGCTATGTGCTTACATGTAGGATCCAGCAGGCTACAGTTCCTATTCTAGCGTTATGACGAATTATACAGGCCAAGTGTTAGCCTTAGTGAAAGCAATTTGCTATTTGAAAGTCTAGAGAGGCGGTTATAGAAGAGGAGTGCAAAAAAGAGAAGGGCTGCTTCATGGGCTTATCCTACATTGCTCTAGCTATAATATTAGGTAATTTTTTTCTGATGCTTTTTCCTAAGGGAAGGGTACTTGCAATCAAAATTTGGCATCTCACAGCTGTGGGCGTACTTATAGGATTCAGCATGCTAGATTTCCTATTCTAGCTGTTATTAAGAACTGTACATGCCAAGTTTTAGCCTTATCGCTTATGTGAGAAAGCAAAGGGCTAGTTGAAAGTCTAGAGAGGTGGTTATAGAAGGGGAATGCAAAAAGGGGCGCTTCTTATCCAACACTGCTCTAGCCATAATATTAGTTTTTTTTTTTGTGTGATGATTTTTCTGAAGGAAGGGCTCTTTTAAGAAAGAGTTTGTTTCCTTCAATGCTTTAGAAAATGTCAACCGTTTCTGCTTATGTTATTTCATGTTGGATGTGTTGGTCTTTACACTGTGAACTACCTTAGTTTGCAGAAAACTGATTACCATTTTTCTTTGTTTGCACAATCTTTAGCATGACTTTTGCAATACTTGCCACGTACATTTGCACGCCTATGTTTCGTAACAGTGTAAATACCAAAGGTAGGTCATTAACTACGAAGCCAATAAGTCAATCTGAAGGAAGAGTCAAATCCAAAGCTATATCTGTGATTGGATATAACCTTGAATCCCAACCTAGTAGAGAGTTTATCTTCCAGATTCAAACTCAAACTGAACTAGTACTGGTTTTGTTAGCTTGAGTATGTCTTTCACTTGTAGCTACATTAGATCTCTAAAATATTGCACCATTTTTGGTCTGCATCATATGTTTTTGGACCATTTTTTGCAAACTGTCAGATTGAAGGAAGATATATATTCAAAAATATCCAAAATGGAATCCAAATCCTATGAGGCTTGGGACTTTCAATTTTGAACCTATATCCAATGAATATGCTGCTTTAACTATTTATTTTGTATATTGCTTTTGCTAATAGGTCATATTAGATCTTTGCACCAATCGTACCATGCTAGAAGGTTTACATCATATGTTTTCAACCATTTTTTGCCAGCCTAGTTTCTGGTTTCTTTAAGAAAATGCTTCCATTATAGAAATGACCGCTTTTAATTTGTACTTGGTGTGTGTTGGTCAGTCTTGACCATTGACCATTGACTAATTATTTGCCAAATACTTGGTTGTCATTAGGAAGATATATGCCACCTGTAGCATTGCTACAAAGTCTAAATAAGTCTAAACTATCCATTCCAGGGTTTTAGGAATCGGTAGTACGTATGGTATCGGATATCATATCGTACCGAGTATCGGTATGGTGTAGTGTACCGATTTCGTACCGGCATGCAAATTTTTCTCCGTCTGTTTTAATTCCAATTAATTTTTTATTAATTTTTAAATTATTTTAGATCCAAATTAATATTATTTATGTTATATAATAATTCTATCATCCTGAAATAAAATAAAAGAGGTTTGAAACGACATATTAAATGTATCTAAAGTACAAACTATAAAGAATAATGTACTAATCTCAAGATCTTTATTGATCTAATATCTCATCGAGTATTTGTGACGCTCGTAGATATCCGGATCATCCGGATACTCTGGAGGAACATCAATCGATCCCTCTAATCAAGTAGTATTATAGTCCTGAACATTCTTCCCATGAGGTATCTTCTTTGGATTGTAACACACCTTAGATCTCTCACTCAAACCCTGGCTTTAAGAGGTATCTTCGGGATGATGGTATGGCTGTGGAGGGGTCTATCCAAATATGTCGGCAGCAAAATTCGATCCGTAAGATACTCCGGACTGTACAAGATAGTAGCCATTGGAAGATGATGTCTTGGATACACCATATCCATATTCATATGGATTATAAGCTGCCTGCGGATGATAAGATCTATATTGCGAGAATGATCCACGTACATCTATGGATCCTACTCCACGTGCAAGGTCATATGTAGCTGTATTGTGTATCGAACAACCTCTAGGAGACCGTTGTCTATATGAAATGGTATCCTCGCAGGCTCTATTAGCTCGTGCACTGTGGTCTTTATCTTATGTGGCATGTGTAAACTGGGACTCATCAGTGAATCGAATGCCACACTGCAGCTGCATTTCATGAACACTGGTCTCGTGTCCTCCAGTCCCTCCCAGGTTATCCGATCCACGACTATTATCATCACTCTGCCTGGTCTCTAAATCAGAATCAGCTAACTCCTGCACTCTCGAGGGTGTTGCAATTGTCTTTCTTTTCTTTATCTTTTCGACCTCCTCTGGTGCCCCTTTATGACTGACTTTGCTGTACCTAAGAGGATGGATGTCTTCTTCCTACTTGAGATGACCGATCTCATCTCAATATTTCTTGCTCAAACATCTTGAAGGATGTTTTGGACATGGAGTCACGTGATGAATGACTTCCCTATGGCCCCCTCAGACTGTGGCTGATCAGCTAGAACCTTATGTGGAATGTGTATCTGTCCATTGCCCTGTATCCATCCTGATCTCCTTAGCTAGTATACTGGCTGGTCGTGAAGGGGATCCTGACTCATCAAGCTCCGACTCCTGCTGCTGGTCTGTAAGCCATCCGATCATCGAATCGTCGTTCTTATCGGCATAATTATCTAACATTAGATCGATGTACTTCAACTATGTCCTTCTGGATGCATTTTAGTCTCAATCTCAGATTATAGTGAACGTATACAAGATCGTTGAGAGGTTATTGTGTCAAACGATTTTTTTATTTGCTGTGGATAAGGACGAAAGTAGACCAATTGCGCTTATGGCCATTAGAGGAGACTATTTGGAAAAGAATGCAGAAGCCACACATTTCAAATTTTTTATGGATTGTCCAAAATGAATCTATCATTTAGCTTCAAAAATATTAAATAAAATTACATATCAGATTTTATGATATTAGTAGGCATGTAATGTCAACAAAATCTTCTCGTTACTGATATATAATTTATCTGGATTCATTTTTTTTGCTTATGACAGTTGATGAGACTCCAAAGCTATCTGTCCTTTCTTTAAACTGTTTCATCTGTAAAATATTTGTTAAATTAACAAATATATTATTGATTACAGATTGAATTCAGTTAAATGTTCACATCTTAGTTAACCTAACATATTTCTTGCAGATACATAGATGTGATTTCTGGATTAGGCACTATTGCAGCTCGTCTCTGGTGGGGTAGTCGGATCGTCGCGCCTGAGTGCGGAAATGCAGGGAACTAGTGGAGGACTCCTCGTCGAAGAGAGGGCACAGTCGAAAGGGTCGAGAATGAGAGTGAGGACTCGCGGTGCGACGAACGAAGGCAAGGTCAACTCGAGTCGGATGGAAAAGTTGGTCAGCAGCGTTCGATGGCAGCAGCAAGACCTGCAAAAAAGCCTACACTAGAGATGGCTTCGATGAAGACACTCCGACGCTCAAGTTTGTTTTAGCTTAAGAGGTAGAGAAGTGAGTGAGGCAAAGTTTTGAGTTCTGAGTCTTTGAATATGCGTACCTCCTGAGGGTCTTCTTTATTTCTGTTTATAGAGAGAGCAAGATGAAGGACGAAAGGATAGGAATGTATTCTGATAACGTCCTGTCATATGGAGCCGCATGGGGACATCTTTAAATGGCCTCATCAGCAGGCATGCCTTTTGTCCGACGCGTCGGTGGTTGCGGCGGCGGGCCTTATCGCGCGCATGTGGCATAATTAATGACTGTGGTGTCCTATCATGGTGCGGAACAGAGTGCTTAGGGTATGACCTTAGGATGACGTGACTTGATGTGACTCGACATGACCGCATGACAGCCTCACTTGACCGTCCACTGTTTGGCCGATGTTGATATCCTTGTCGGTCACTATCCGCAGCAAGATGAATGGGATTGGAAGCTGTCTAGGGTGATCCATGTGTCAGTAGTCTCGAGCTCGCTAAGTAGGGTTGGTAAGTCAGGTCAGTAGATGACCGACCTGAGTGTTAGGCACTGTAGGCAGCTGAAGAAGCTGATCTATGGATCAGGGCTGTCGCAGCAGACAAGTACATCGATTTCTCACCGATGCCACTAGAGAAACAGGCTGGTTGTTGGCTGATGTAGCCTTCAAGATGGACTGTCGCCACCTCTAGGTGATGTTGAGGTCGAACTTTCACCGACCTCAATTTTTAGACGAGGTCGATCTCCTGGTGAGCCTGCTTCTTGGGGACCATGTTTTGATGAGGTCGGCTTTTGCCGAGGTAGGCCTCCAGTTTAGGTTGGTTATGTGACGAGGACCTACTCCAATACTTGCCCTCCAACTCCTGAGTCTGATTATGTAGTTTTCATCAGACGAAAGGAGTTAACCGATGTGTGGATTCTAGCTTTTCCTGACGACCATCTTCGAAAGCCACAGTAGTGGACTTGTTGTCTCGGGACATGGGTTGCCGTTCTGTGGAGCATCTCGTCGAGTTTGAAGCATGATGGTTGAGGCGGAGCACGATCGTATCTTCATTTCATTTCGGATCAACTCCTCTTTGGTCAATCGGGGACAAGCCGACTAACCACAACTTTTTGCTTGGGTTTGCGCTGCGAACTTAAGCGTATACTCCAACGACCCTTCGGCCATAGCTAGCACGCTAACAGTCGTCGGACTCCACAGCTCCGTTAAACGGGTATTAGCTGAATAATGTCGGGTTTTGTCTGGGTCTGCGCTGCGAACTGTAGCTTATACTCCAGCGGCCCTTCGGCCATATCTGGCGCGCTAACAATTGCTGCACTCCATGGCTCTATTAAATGGATACTAGCTGAATAATGTCGGGTTTCGTCTGGGTTTGCACTGCGAATTGTAGTTTATACTCCAGCAGCCATTCGGCCATAGTTGGCACGCTAACAATTGGACTCCACGGCTCCATTAAACGGGTATTGTCGAATAACATCTCGCCAGGTACCAGTGACTAAGTTGCTGACGTCTGGTGGAATTTTTCGAGTCGGAGGAACATCCCGAGTCGCCTGCCTCCTATAGTGTTGGTCTCGTTGAGGTCATGGTCGACTCATTTTGGAGGGGCTTCTAGATTTTTTGGGAGTTCCTCGGATTTTGTCGAGGTGACCTTGCATCTCATTGGTATGCTGTTGCACCTCGGATTATGTCGAGGTGACTTTGTGTCCCGTCAATGATCTCGAGTGCACTGCACCATGAAAACCACCAAGATGACTTGGGCCTTGTCGAGGGTTTTTGTTGTAGGCCATTCCATCACAGGGGAGCATCGTTGCTTGCTATGCCTCGAATCTCGTTGAGGCGGCCTTGGTTCTTGACCAAGGGTATTCATCGTCGCACCTCGGATTTGGCCGAGGTGACCTCTAATTCGATCGAGGATTAAGCCTCCGAAAGTTGAGTTGTTTAACACAAAATTATAGAAAAGAAAATTTTCATTTACAAGATGTTGCTATTGATAATACATCCATAGATTCTCGGTGTTCTAAGTTTGAGGAATCTTCGTGCCATCCAGGCTCTCGATCTTGTATGCTCTAGGTCGTAGAACCGTTGAAATCTTGTAGGGATCCTCTCAATTCGGGGACAACTTTTCTTGCTCGATCGGTTTGGAGACTTCGGCTCTCCTGAGGATCAGATCTCCGGTTTAGAAGATCTTGGGCTTAACTCAGGAGTTGTAGTATCGAGCTACCCTTTACTGATGGAAGCCATCCTTAGTTGGGCTTGTCTTCGGGTCTCGTTGAGCAAGTTCAGGTCAGCTTGTCGTTTGTCCGAATTGTTCGTTCGTCGTAGTGCTCCACCCGAGTCGAAGTTAGGCCGACTTCGATCGGGATCACAGCTTCCGTCCCGAATGCCAGTTTGAAGGGAGTCTCTCCGATTAGGACCCGAGGAGTCGTTCGATAAGACCATAGGACGCTGGGGAGTTCGTCAGCCCAACACCCTTTGGCTTGATTGATTCTTGTCTTTAGGCCTTGTAGAATTGTCCTGTTGGTCACCTCGACCCTCCATTAGACTGAGGGTGTCCGATCGAGATAAATCTGTGGATGATGTGGTACTTTGCACAGAATTTTTCAAACCTAGCATTATCGAATTGTCGGTCGTTGTCGGTGATGATCACTCGAGGTAGACCAAAGCGACAGATGATGGATTTTCACAGGAAGTCATGATCTTCCTTTCTGTTCTTTGCGCTGGTGGCTCGGCCTCCACCTACTTGGTGAAGTAGTCGATGGTTACGATAATGAACCTCCTTTGTCCACTGGTAGATGGGAAAGGATCGAGTATATCAACTCTCCACTGATCAAATGGCCATGGTGCCGAGATGGTCGTGAGTTGACTTGATGAAAGTATTTGGACATTGGCAAATCTTAAACATTGGTCGCACTTCTGCACTAGGTCGGCAACATCCTCCTGTATGGTCGATTAATAATACCTTTGCTGCAGTATCTTGTAGGACAGCGATTTGCCCCCAAGTGGTTGCCGTAAGTGCCCTTATGCACCTCCCGAAGAGCGTAGTCAGCTTCGGAGGGTGGAGGCACTTGAGTAGGGGCAAAGACGTCAACCTCCAGTAGAGTTGGTCGTCGATGATCATGTATCGGGCCGCCAGTCTTCTTATTCGGCGTGCCTTAGTAGGATTAGCCGGCAAGGTTCCGTTGATCAGAAACTCAACGAACGGATCGATCCAGCTTGGTTTATGACCGATTTGAACTTGAACTTCCTTAGAGTCGATACTTGGATTTTCGAGATACTCGATAAAGATCTTTTCCAACTCATCGCAGCCAGATGTGGCAAGTCGGAATAGGGAATCAACTCGAGCATTCTCCGAGCGAAGAATATGGTAGACCTTGAAACAATCAAAATTTGTTTGCAGAGATCTGAGTTTCTGTAGGTACTTGGAGAGAATTGGATCTCGGGCCTCATATTCTTCTCAGGATTGTCTGACGACCAGCTGTGAGTCGGTAACACCCTTAGGCATTTCACATCGAGATCTTTGGCGATCTTTTGTTGGTTATCAGAGCTTCATATTTAGCTTGATTGTTAGAAGCTTTGAAGCCAAACCGAAGGGCGTACTCAGTCACCACCCTGTTAATGTTGGTCAAAATGAGACCTGCGCCGCAGCCTTGGGCGTTTGAGGTTCCATCCACATATAGAATCCACGCAAGCTCTGAAGTTTCTCTTTGGGGGTGGTCCTTAACTTGGCTGTCGTCGGTTAGAGTGCACTCGATAACAAATCGACGAGTATCTGAGCCTTCATCGAGGATCGTGAAATATAAGAGAGATTGAACTCAGTGAGTTCGATTGTCCATTTAGCCATCCTCCTCGAAGTGTCTGGTCATTGAAGTAGAGTCCTCAGGGAGAGGTCGGTCAGGATCTTCACTGACGCAGTCATTGAGTCATCGTGATGATCGTGAAGACCACCTTTTCAATCTGGGGATACCTGACTTTCGCCCCATGCAGCACCCGACTTATGTAGTAGATCGGTTTCTGCACTTTGTTTCTTCTCGGACAAGTACCGAGCTTACGGCATCAGGAGTCAGCCAAATATATGAGTAATTTATCATCGGTATTGGTTTTGTCAGGAGTGGAGAACTCAGGTACCGTTTCAGGTCGTCGAAAGCCTTCTGACATTCTTCCGTCCAAATGAATTTCATTTGCCTGAGGGTTTTGAAGAAGGGGAGGCACCGTTCTGTAGACTTGGAGATGAATCGGCTCAAAGATGCAATGCATCCCGCCAGCTTCTGAATATCTCGTCGAGAGGTCGGGGGCTTCATGTCGAGAATCACCTTGATCTTCTCAAGGTTGGCCTCGATGCCTCGCTTCGCCATCATGAAATCAAAAAATTTTTCCGACGTGACGTCAAAGGTATATTTAGTCGGGTTCAGTTTCATTCGATGTCTCCTCAGGACATCGAAAGCTTCTGTCAGATCGTCGATATGGAGAGCAGCTTCCTTGCTCAGTTTCATTCGATGTCTCCTCAGGACATCGAAAGCTTCTGTCAGATCGTCGATATGGAGAGCAGCTTCCTTGCTCTTCATGAGTATATCGTTGACGTAGACCTCCATGTTACGACCGATCTGGTTCTTGAAGATTTTGTTGACGAGCCTTTAATATGTAGCCTCGACATTTTTAGACCAAAAGGCATGATAGCAGTACAAGCTTTGTTGGTGATGAACGCCATCTCCTCGTCCTTCGGTGCCATCCAGATTTGATTGTAGTTGGAGGTGTCCATGAAGCTGAGCAGTTGATGGTCCGACGTGGCATCGATCAGTTGATCAATCAGGGGCAGTGGAAAGCTGTTTTTCAGACAAGCTTTATTCAGATCGGTGTAGTCGATGCATATCAGTCACTTGTCATTAGCTTTCTTGACTATTACAACATTCGTGAACCAATCTGGATAGGTTGCCTCACGGATGAAGTCGACTGCTAGCCATCTGTCGACATCTTTGTCGATGGCCTTCTATCATTTGGGAGCGAAACTTCTTTCTTGTCTCACCGACTTGTGCTTGGCGTCGACGTTTAGTCGGTGGACAATCACATCAGGTGGGATGCCCGATATGTTTGAGGCAGACGAGGCGAAGATATCTACATTCTTCTTCAGAAAGTTGACCAGCTTCTCCCTCAGTTCATTGCTTAAGATCTGACCCGAACAGTCCTGGTTGGATCCTCATTGAGGGGCACCGAGGTGAGTCGCTCTGCGGGTGCTCCTCGGCTTTCTTCCTCTTTTGGTCTAGTCCATCGTCGATGGGAAGAGCTTCAGCTGGCTTCTTCCTTTGACTATGGTTAGGTAAAATTATCGGGCCAACTGTTGATCTCCTCTCATTTCGTCGGTTTTTTTTCTCATTGGAAAGCGCACGAACAAGTGATACGTTGAGATGATTGCGCGGAGCGCGTTCAGTCCAGGTCGCCCCAGGATAACATTGTAGGTGGAAGGAACCCGGACTGCAAGAAAATTGAGTTGCCCAGTCGATTGTTGAGGTGGTCATCCGACAGTAACAGGAAGTTCTATTTTCCCTTCTATCTTGACCGAGTCGCCTTTGAACCCGATCAAAGGAGCATTGATTGGCTTAAGTCGATCAATAAAAGTCGTATTCGAGAAAATAATCGTAGAAAATCACGTCGGTTGAGCTTCCATTATCAATAAGATATCGTTTTACATCATAATTAGCTATCGTTATTAATACAACAACAGCGTCATTATGATGAGTTTGGACTCGCAGATTTTCTTCGGAGAAGACGATGTCGTCGTTAATTGCCGACGTTTGGGAAGCTTTCTGAGTCATCGACTTCAGAGGTCTTGGTCCTGCTGAGATCTTATTGATCACGCCCGTTGTGGGTTGAGTGTGAACTTCCTCATCAGGGCGCGGCTGAAGCTAAGTCATCCGGCAGCTGTGTAGGTCGGTCCCATACTTTTCGAGGTATCCCAGTCTTATCAAGTCTTCGATCTCGTTCTTTAGCTCGATGCATCTCTCAGTGTCGTGGCTGTAGTCGCGATGGAACCGACAGTAGCGCCTTCGATTATGGAATGCTACTCGTCTTCATTGGCTGGGGCTGTCGAAGGGAGTCCTCCCCCTCTATCTGCATGAGGATCTGTGCACGAGTAGTTAGAGGAATGTAGGAATCGTACCTGGGGCTAAATTCTTTGGCCTCGGGCTTGGTCGGGAAGGCGGGGCCTCCCTCTCAGCGCGGGCTCGGTTAGGTTCTGTAGAGTTTCCTTCTTTTTTGGTCTTTTTCTTCGGGTCCTTGCCTTTAGATCGACATTGGTCCTTCTCACCCTCGGTTCGGATGTACTTATGTGCGCGCTCGAGGAGTTTGGTAAACGTCCGGAGAAGCGTCTTATCCAGGGAATAGTAAACTTGGAGTTGCGTAGTCCCTGCTTCATGGCCGCGATGGCCGTTGATTCCTCGAGGTCCCGGACCTCTAGGGTGACAGCATTGAAGTGCGCCACAGTCTCGTAGAGATTCTCCGTCTTGCTGTCTGATGGAGAAAAGATTGTCGGATGTCCGCGGTGCCTTTCGATTAGTGACGAAGTGCGTCAAGAAGAGCTGTCCAAGCTGGTTGAATGAATGGATACTCTCCGATTGAAGTTCGAAGTATCATGTTCGAGTAATTTCCTGAGGGTGATCGGAAAGGCGATGTAGAAGAGGGCGTCGGATGCCCCCTGAAGAAGCATGAGAGCTTTGTAGCTTTCGAGGTGGTCGAACGGATCGGTGGTGCCATCGTACGGTTCTACTTGTGGATCTTGAACCGATCTGGAATCGATTTGTCGAGAATCCGTCGAGAGAAGGGTGGATGGGAGCTCGACATCGGTTAGATCTCGATTGTTCGTTTAGAGCCGATTTAAACAGCGATCAAACTCCTTCAGCTTGAGGTCGTATTCGTCTAGCTGCCGCTGAGATTCATCAGGATGCTTGGAATATCCGGGGGTAGAATATTTTTCGAAAAGAGATCTTGACGGAGATCACGGCCTCTTCCCCTTATGCGAAGCTCGTCGTGGGGAAGCAGACCGACGATCACCAGAAGTGGCGTGTAGAGTGCGTCGAGAGTAAGCTTGTGGTGACCGTCGGACAGGCTAAGAAGTTGTCCGATGGGAGCATCGAGACGAGTGGTGGGACGGAGAACGGGGTCGGGGACTCTGCCTGGAGTGCGCATTCCGCGGCGCCAAATCCTCTATCCGCCGTTGCTGCTACTGCTGCTCTGCAGTTTGCTGGAGACAGTGGACAACCTCCGTCAGTGCTCTAACTTGCTGTACCAAGGCGGCAAGCTGTTGCTGGTCCGCTGTTTCCTTCGATCGCGAGGCACTCGGCTCTTCGAAGGTCGTCGGAAGCACGTCACGCCGCGATGAGCGTCGGGCGGAACTAAGGGAATCATTTTGCGCTCTCATCTTGGCATTGTAACTCTTGGAAGGATGTTTCTCTTCCCCCCTTCCTGGTGTGTCAAACTTTTGCGGCTTGTCTCCGATGGGGTAGTCGGATCGTTGCACCTGAGTGCGGAAAGGCAGGGAACTGGTGGAGAAGGATCACTCGTCGGAGAGAGGGCACAGTCGAGAGAGTCGAGAACAGAAGCGAGGGCTCGCGGTGTGACGAATGGAGGCAAGATCAACTTGAGCCGGATGGAAAAGTTGGCCGGCGGCGTCCGATGGCGGCAGCGAGACCTGCAAGAAAAGCCCATGCCGGAGATGGTTCCGGCGAAGACACTTCGATGCTCAAGTCAGTTTCAGCTTAAGAGATAAAGGAGCGAGTGAGGCAGAGTTTTGAGCTCTGAGTCTTTGAATATACGTACCTTTTGAGGATCTTCTCTTACCTCTATTTATGTAGAGAGTAGGATGAAAGACGAAATGATAGGAATGTATTCTGATAATGTCCTGTCATACGGAGCGGCATAGAGGCATCTTAAATGACCTCGTCAGCAGGCATGCCTTTTGTCTGGCATGTCGGTGGTCGCGGCGGCAGGTCTTATTGCGCGCATTGGCATAATTAATGACTTGTGGTGTTCTATCGTGGCGCGGAATAGAGCGCTTAGGGTATGATCTCAGGATGATGCGACTTGATGTGACTCGACATGATCGCATGGCAGCCTCACTTGATCGTCCGTTGTTTGGCCGATGTTGATATCTAGGTCGGTCACTATTCGGAGCAAGATGAAAGGGTTGGAAGTGGTCCGGGTGACTCGCATGCCAGCAGTCCTGGGCTCGCTAAGTAGGGTTGGTAAGTCAGGTTGGTAGATGACTGACCTGAAATGTCAGGCACTGTAAGCAGCTGAAAATCCGATCCGTAGGTCAGGGTTGTTGGGACAGGCAAGTACGTCGGTTTCTCACCGATGCCATTGGAAAACAGGTTGGTTATTGGCTGATATAGCCTTCAATTTGGATTGTCGCCACGTCTAGGTGATGTTGAGGTCGGATTTTCATCGACCTCAGTTTTCAGACGAGATCGGTCTCCCGGTGAGATCTGCTTTCTGGGGATCGCGTTCTCATGAGGTCAGTTTTTGTCGAGGTAGGCCTCCGGTTGAGGTCGATTATGTGACGAGGATCTGTCCTAACAAGTGCCATCTTATATATTATATTACGGAGAGCAGTGAGAAGCTCGTTATTTATATCTATCCTCGATATGGTATACTGGAACCTCGGATTCGAATAGTAAACTACAAATAAATTCTACAAATGATTAAGTAGACTTATACAAGTACAAGAGATAAATTTTCAGAAGATTCTTGAATTCATGCTTACCAGCTAGATGCAAATCCCTATCTGGTAGTCTCAGCGGTGTTTAATGATGTTGATGTATTCCTAGACATATTTTGGATTTATCTCACTGATCTGTTTCTTTGTCCTCTTTATTATGTGATACAAAAGTCCATCTGGAGGTATCTTTCGCTGTTCATAGCGCAAAGCACCTCATATAACGGTTTGATAACCTTCTCTATCTTATCAGCTCGTTGTCAGAATGACTGACTCGTCACCAAATTCTCTACATGATTTTTCTCAGTGCTGGTTTTTACATATATGCTCTTTTGCCACTCAGCATTGACAAACATCTGACATATGGCTGCCTTCTTCAAAAAGCTATCAAATGCTATGTAGTTTGCAGCAAATCACAGTGTATCAAAAAGCCTTAGGTGCACTAAAGCCAAAGAGTTGTTGGCACCTAGGCAGTAGGCGTAAGGCTCAGGTGCGCGCCTGAGTAAATCTAGGAAGTACCAGACAGCAAGCAGTTCGAGAGTCTGTGTAGTTGTGTTCTTCACGTTCACTAGTTAGACGCTTTGTTTCTTTGGTTTCTTGTTGAAGAAGAATTCTAAAGGACATGAACTTCTCGATTAAGAGTAGTTTAAAATTTAAATGGAGATAGACTCTTTGATTTTAGAGTTTGTTTTGTAGTTAAATGAAAAGGCAACTGGCAACGCACTCTAGAGTCTCTAGGTAATTAAAACTCTTAACCTAACCAGCTGTACATTCCTTGTTTCACTAAATTCTTTAATTTAGTAGCTGAAAGTCCTATTGGGACTTGAATTCACTTAGGCGTGCTTATTGAGCGCCTTACATGAATCAGCCAGCGCACGTCTAGGGCGCCTCAAGTGCGCCTGAGGCAAATCACTTTGCCTGGCTGTTATTAAGCGCCAAGCATCACACACCATGCGCCTTAGGTGTGCTTAAGGTACGCTTTTTTATTCACTAGCAAACCGTATGACATCCGGTCTCAAGATCTTACCTTCAATATATCTCTGCATCAATGATAGGACCCATATATGATTGTAGATAATCTAGTAATAATTTGGGCTGATTCCACTACCTGTTGTACCTTATGAAGCTTTTCAATATCCATCAACATAAGGTAAATACAATGTGTAGCATATGGGGTCCAGTAAATATGTAGTCGCCGCTCCATCAGCAACTCTCTAGCGGTCTTGTATTATGGTTTATTATCTGTAATTACCTGCACGACATTCTGCTCTTCTACTGAATCAATTATCTCCATAGTCTAAGGATGTACACGGTGTCGTGCACCTTATCTGAAGCATCAATTGATTTGTAAAAAATATTTTCATCATAATATGTTAAAAAATTGATGATGTTCCGTCTGATAGGACCAGTCCAACCATCACACATCACCCTCAGTTTGTATGTGGATTATTTATTCTTGTAAGAAAAATCCATCTTTGTAGTTATTGTTATTGTCAAAAAGCTGACCATAGATGTTCCTAGATGTTAGGGGATCTACACTTGGGCCGGCAGTCTGTATGGTTGAAATGGTAGATTGATAGCAAATATTGTCTGCTGCATTCGTTGGAATGTGACTGAAATGAAATTATGATCCAATAGCTCGTCATATATTCTTTTTATCCTTTTTCAACATACTCTCAATCCTTTGCTGTTTTGAATCTTTGCTAGAAAAAGTCTGTGGATCCAAATCATAGATGGTTGCTCTTGCTGGAATCTCTGGAGGATCTCCTATTGCCAAAAGCTCCCAGTATAGATGAAATACTGTGCCTACCTCTACTAACGGTTTCCCTGATTGAGGTGGTCCTTCTGAACTCGGATTTTCTCTCATCGATCGCAGAGCTGGACTCCGATTCATAGTATGATGGTCCAAATTGTTCTCTATATCTATCTATCTCCTCCAGTCAGTATTGATCATCCAGACTCTTCTGAATAGCAGTCTCAATCTGTGCCTCGTCATCTGGAGTGGAGGCGTCCTCTGACTCTTTGGAGTGATAGGAAGGTGGCTCTGTGATTTGACGGTCCATCTCCGTCCTCTTCTGCTTTGTCCTCTCTTTCACTGCTTTAGAATCAGAGAAGTGCTTCATCAGTTGTCGGACCTCTTGTGGATATTTCCGACACAACTACATCGGGATAACCACCAGTCAAATGCTGCTTTAACCTAGTCATTTTCTTTTTGAACTCTATGTTGCATTATTTGCATTTTCAATGGTGCCAAGTCGAGAGCATGTCGTTATGCTTCTAACCAATGTCACATTCTGTATCCTTCTTATTCGTTTCTGTAAGTTTAACAAAACATGTCAATTTAATAATTATATAAAAATATTATAATTTTCATCGTAAAAAAAATTATTTTTAAACTTCAAAAAATATATTTGATTAATATATTTCATACTTTAATTTGTAATAATTTTATTTATATATAATTCTTAATTTTTAATAATAATTTTAAATCTCATAAATTCAAAAAAATATGCTATATACTTCAAATAATACTTTGAATTAGCTAAAATATATTACTAATTTATATTTTTTAAAATTGATTACATATTTTATTATTTTGTAATTAAAAAATATTTTTTATTTAAAAATTTTAGAAAAAAATATTTGAGCTTAGATCTAAGTGGAAACATATCATGGATGCTACATATATTTTCTAAGCCCATTAACATGCGTTAGATGCTATTTATATTTTATTTTATTCGAAATTAAGCCTAAGCTACTATGCACATCATGCATCAAAATCTTCACAATCGGATGTAAAATTTATACCGGAAGTAGCTTGAATCGTCCTAAATAATATTTTGATTTTATAATTTTTTGAATTTTATTTTTTGAATTTTTATTTCAAATATATATATTTTTTAAAATATATAATTAACAAAATTAATAATTTTAGCGTAATCATGTAGATCATCCAAAGATTTACAATATATAATGAAATCACAGCAAAATCACAAATTTTGGCATGATTTCTCCTTATTTTTACTTATCATTTTTCGGCCAAAAAAGTTGAAAAAAAAATTTAGCGAGAGAATGGTGGATTATCTTGCTTCCGGTCGAAATATGTCGACTCGAAGAAATATGAAAATTTGGGAGTGTGGGATTTTTTTCGTGGCTTCGCGTTTGTTGTCGGAGTCACAGAGAAGAGAACTTCTCTGTGACTGAGTCCCTATTCGAAAGGCAGAGGATTTCCTACCCTACAGCCCCACCCACCCACCCACCCCCCCCCCACGTGAAGAAGCCACCCGCAAGCGGTACGGCTCGGTTCGAGTCCAAATTGAGCCGAATTGAAGCATACCGCCCTATTCTAGACGGTTCAGGCCTGAACCGTACCGAACCGATTGGTTTGGTGTGGTTCGGATCATGTTCCGAAAATCCGGCCTGAACCGGACCGGTTCTCCACTGATATGGGGTGTACTGGCCGGTATGGAATACCATGATTCATTTTCTGCATTTTTTGAATCAAATAGACAACATTTTCCCTTTTTTGATTTCTCTGAAATGATGAATTTTATTTTAGGAATTTGGTTGAGAGTGAACCGGAATTGAAAATTTTCAATTTTGAGGAAGAGACAAAAGAGAAAAAAAGAGGAGAAAAAGAGGAAAATGAATTGATTGGGTCTTGAGTTCTCGATCATCAATCTGGTGTGGATGAATCTGACTGGGAAAGTGTTGACTGGGCTTTCATCTTGAAAAGGATGGGGCTGATGGGCCAAAGTGTACCTTATTAGTACTGGACTGTTAGTTGGTGTCAGGGGTGGTTTTTTTTTTTTGGTTGGGTGGGGGAGGGCGGGGGTATTGAGTGTCGGTACACTGAATTGACCCATACTGACACAGACCAAGATGGTTTTGGTATGGATTTTGAAACTTATATTGCAGACCTTGTGATATCTTTTGAAGGAAGTGTTATATGCGCATAGAGAATGGGCTTTGAGCTGCTTGAGTAATTCTAGAGGGTTGGGCAGTGGTATCAAGCTTCAATCAACTTCTTTGATACTAAATAGGGGAGATTCTCATTGAGGATATGTTTGTTTCTAGGTGAGAATCATCGTGGTAGAGTTAAATGAACATATGTAGCATAAAATGCTTTTGCAAGTTGGCTAGCTATTGCCTTGTTACACACTATGAAGCGGAAATTTCCCTTGGGAATTTTGTGAAGACATTCCATCCACTTTATCATAGGGTTATGATGCAAAATTTGGATGTTCCTATGACAAATGGACCATTTAATGGATTATGAGTAATCCAAATGACACTCATTAGATATAAACTAAAAATGGAGTATGCTTTTCATGCATGCACGCTATTACATCGCATCTCATGTATGCTTGTTTGAATTATGCAAATTATGTATGCTGACTACTGTTGAGTAAACTAGTTGGTTATCAAGTATGGATCTGACAATAGCTAAATTGGACTGAATACGAAATGAGGTGATGCTTGCTTGGTCCATAGCCTGTTCCAAAAGCATTTTAAGTCAAAATTTGGATCTAGACTGGTCTTTTGCTAATGGGGGTAGATTGTGCAGCTATTTGATGCATTCAGCTTGACATCTTTAGCCTTCTGCTTAGATTATATCCTGTCGAGGTTTTTTCATTAAACTAGATGTGTGTGTGTATATATATATATATATATATTTTACCTTGAACATTGATGATTTAATAGAATGTAATAATTCAGAAGACATCAATTATGTATTGCTATTTTTTTTTGGGGAAGTTTACATTTGTGTGAGCTATTTATAGTGAATTCTTGGAGCTAAAAGTGATATTTCCTTTCCAAGATGCATATTTGTTACTAGTCTCCCGTATGTAACTAGTGCTTTTTGTTGCTTTGCATGGAAGATTAATGGCATTTAGGATGTGTACCTGTAAACATGGGATTTTCTTTAAATTTGCGTTTTTTGGTATCAAGATGATTTTCTTAAAACCTTGGGTGTTCTCTAATGCATCCAATGGTTGACGTTTTATTGTTATGTTTGCAAGTATTAACGTGGTATTGTATCTTGTGATGCAGGTCCTGTTGGCGCTTGGTTTTTGGAAGCAAGCATTATTTTTTTTTGGTAATTATGGCTACGGTTGCTAAGCTAGAGAATGCTTTGAAGCCTACTGAGGGTCAATTCTTCTTGTTTGTCTCTCTTCATTTTTGGTGATGCTATTAATCTCTTTCCATCTAGCACCTATCAGTTTCTATTCTTTTGGCATTTGTAAATGGTATTGCTAACAGTTTTATGATGGAGAATTTAAAGATGCTATTCTTTCTCATCATGGAGTTTAGTTTCTAATTTTATTACTCGATCAAATGGGTATTTATTGGTACATATTGAACATTAACTATATAATTAATAAACTAAAGATAGGGACCTATTTGGCATTGCTTTTATTTCTTATTCTTATTTTTAAATAAAATTACAAAACCTAGGTAAGAACATGTTTGGTACATTCTTTTTTTTTTCATTTTACAAAAATCAGTTTCATTATTTTTATAGTGAAGGTGAGAAATTCTTACTTCTGCTATTTTCATAAATGAGAAATTAATTTTTTTACCACCACCACCACTGCCATCTCTACCATCGCCATCTCGACCCATGTTGCTACTGCCATTGTCTCCACTACCACTATTGCTGCCACCATTAGCACCGCCATTCTAGCACTAGTGCTACTATTTCACCATTCTCTCCACCACTATCATTGCTGCCACTGCTAATGCCACCATTGCCTCCACATGATTATCACTGCGGCTACCACATTGTCGATGCTAGCACCCACCCCTTGCACCCCCCCTCGTGTCTGTAGCCACCACCATCATGGCCTCCATTGTCTCCACCACTATCACCACTTTAGCCACCATCATCATTTTTATGTTTATAAAATGATTGACTATACCAAACATATACTTTAAAATTTAGAAATAAATAGAATCGGAATTTCTATTTTCTATTTCTTAAAATAAGAAAACGAAAGTGATGTCAAAAAGCATCTGAGTAAACAAGATAAATATATGATAAGCAATTAATTAAATAATTATAATTCATCATATGGAAGGACAATAAAATTATGACAATGCACCTTAAATAAAATTTCAAAATAAGCAATAAGCAATTTAATAATAAACCATATGTATAATTGTACAATTAAACATGAAGTAAACTAGGCAAATGAATAATAAATGGTTAAACAACAAAAATGAAGAATAAAAGATAATCCATGTCAACAACAAACTTGAAAATACTTTTAGATTTGACTTCCCACCAATAAATTGTCACCATCATTACATGTCAGCGATATATATGAGAAACTGTCTATAAAGTCAATAACCATGTCCAAAACAAAATGCCAACAAGCCTATAACAGCGCTTGTACTGGGCTATTAATGCTCTGATTTTCTTCAAGATGAAGCAAAATCCAAAATAAGATACTCATAACAAATATCCACAAAACTATGAAGCATGTCCAAAAGTAGAATGCTATCAAGCCTATCACAAGGCTAATTGCAGGCTAATAAAACTCTTAACTTTCTTTAAGATTAGAAGCTTTACTTTGAAATGAAATTCATCATCTAATTACCATGCAACTCAACATTCTCTTCCACCTCTTCTTCAGGGTCCTCCTCTGACCCCAAAGATTCTTCCTCACATCATCTATCCTTTGGGAGCTTGAAGCATTGGAAGATGTGGTCTTGGACTTCCCATTTCAAATACTTCTTTTAGACTTCAAAGCTTCATTTGTACCCGAAGCCTCCTTTTGACTAACTTCCAAGTCAACCCCAATCCAACAAAAACCTCTTCCTCATAACTATTCAAATTGGACATCCAAGCAACCATATTTTCCATGTACTTTGGTGCTATGGGTCTGTTTTCTGTATCCTCCTTGTGTTGTTGTGCTTTGGCATTAAACTGGACATATACTAGATAATTTGGGCTTCTTTTGCTCATCTATCCCTCCTCTTGGTATGAATCTATATGAAAACAATAAAGTGTATCATTGTCTCCTTCAATATTATCCTTCAAACTAAATTTACTATTTTGCTAAAATATAACATAACATGCTTACATACACTTACCATCTCAAAAGTACTCCAATTACATTCACATCGGAGGATCTACATATCCAGCTCAAAATCCTAATGGCCATGGCTTGTAAGTATAGGGCATTCTCCATACAACGACCACCATTTAATTGTTTCATTTTATAATGTTAATAAGAGAAATGTAAAACATGTCTCAGCTAAAAGAAAAAAAATGCAAAAATGAAAACTATACCTGGATTAAACTTGGGCTAAACCTTTGCCTCTAAGCTGTCTTCTTGCCAAAAGTTCTGAAATTTTTGTAAGCATCAAACTCTTCATTGCTTATCTTGTGCATCTTCATTACCTTCCTAAAAGTTTTCAATGTACTCTACCAAAAAAAGGCAGCCCAGTACATGAGCCTCTCGCCGCTATGGAGTTCGGGAAGGTGCGGACCTACTCCCACATGTTAGAGAGGCTGTTTCATGTTTTGGACCCATGACACCTAGGTCACAATGGAGCAACTTTACCATTGTGCCAAGGCTCACTGTCCAATGCATTCAACAACTCATCAATAACAAGTTTGTTGCTTTGTATGCCCTTGTTCGCATAAAAGCTATGTGGATTGTAATGGTCACTAACCCCATGCAAGGGACTGTGGAGCCTTGTCTCACATTTCCCATCAATAATGTCTTATGGGTTTATATTTGCTCTCATCATCATGGTTCTTGATTATTTCTTCTCTTGTATCTTCAATTGTGGTGTGCATTTATCCCACAGCCAATTCTTATCCCCATCCACTAGGCGAAGATTTTGAATAAATGGCTTAAATACCTTTAATGTGGTGAATACCCCATTTGAAAAATTAGTGTTCAATACAATACCGGATGTCTTTTCCCCTTATCATAGTTGGCCTATTTGTAGTCAGCTATTCATCTGAATTCATCCAATGTTAGCATGAACCTAAGCTTTTCATTTTGCTCTAAGAAACCTTGTAATCTTAGAAATGCCATTGTAAAGTAACACCTAGCCTCACCAAGTCCTTCCTGGTGCAACACCTCATCATGCTTAGATGATATGATGACTATAGATCATAGATGAATCCTGTGATAACCTTTGGATACGATGACTATAGATAAATGATGATAATCTTCTGATATGATGACTATAGATGAATACTATGATAACCTTTGCCTTAGAAATCAAACCAAACTATGTATCCTATACAATTTTCTAGTGGCCTCCAGCATGAGATTGAGGTTATTAGCAGACAAGGAATCCAAAAGATCTTAGGCCACCACTCCTTTATCAATTGGGAAGCCACAATATTAGAAGATGCATTGTCTATGACAAATTTCACCACATTCTTTAGTCCCACTTCAGTACAATTTTGATCAACTTGAATATGTACTCTTCAATGTCTACATTTGAAGCATTAATGGACTTCAAGAATGTAATGCTCAAATGACAATTGGCAAAAGATTCATTATGCTTCACCTTTCCTATCTATCCAACCATCGGTCATGACCGTGCACTCATATTGCTCCCATACATTTCTATGGTTTTGCAATCCATCTCTTTTCAACTTCACACAAATCTCATACAAGGGCCTTGGAGTCCCGATCCAAATTGTCCTATTGCTTCAAGCATCTAAGGAAACTCTTAGGGGGTATTTGGTTCACAACCGAAATCGGAGTCAGAATGGAAATCAGAATGGTATCAAAATCGAAATGGCCAAATCCCCTGAAGTATTTGATTCGTGATCGGAATCGGAATCGGAATTGAATGAAAATTTGAATCTTTAGGGAGAGTAGGGATTGAGTTATAGGTAGATTGGGCCACTCCCTTATCATTCCGGAATTGGAATCGGAATGAGACTCCTCCCAACCAAATGGTTAGAATGGGAGTCATCCATTTCTATTTCGATTTTAGACCCCAACTCCCCCAACCGAACAGCCCCTTAGAGTTGACTGTATTCAATGATATACCTTCTTGGTAAATATGCCGGGCAATGCACTAACATACCTTATCCCTCTATTATTCTTGACCTTACCCATTGTTGTTTGCCTCATTCTTTCTTTCACTATTTTTTCAGGGTCCAGAGTCATACACTTATCAAGTGGACCAAAAGTGCATGGCCTCTTGGCCTTCGAAGAAAGCCCAAGGATTGGAGTTACATCCATATTCTCTTCATTGGCATCCACGTCATCATAGACATCATCTTCCCTCCTTTAGATTTTCAAGGGACTTCATCGACTCTTTCTCCTTCACCTTTGTCAATCCTTTTTTTCTTTCCTGTTTTGATTCATATGTTCTTATATCTCCTGTTGAACCTCATCTGGTGCCTTCTTTCAAAATGCTATATCGTTTTGAATCTAAATGTGCTGCCATTTGAAATGTGCCCACAATAATTGCATTAAAGATTGTTGTCTTTTGTGCATGGCTTTGAACAATATTTTCAACCCTGGTTCCTTTTGACATTGGCCTTTGAAGGTTTGGATACTCAAAGCAAGGGGAAGATCACTTCTACCACCTAAATAAACTTTTCAAATGACAGATACATATATTACAAATTAGCAATAATACAAGCAATATATTAATAACACAATAAATATGATCTACCATAAGGACTCAAATAATGTACTCTCACAATCAACACAAAAATCTCATCTCTTGCAAGCAGATAGCCATATATTATCCACAACCAACCAACACAAAAGTTCTAACTATCAAAATTCATATCCTTGCTTGTTGTCAGGACCAAATGTTCTAGCTCTAGATCACCATGTCTACTGACTTTATATCATGGTCTTCCTTTATGCAAGTTTTCTGGGCACTAGATTACACATGCCAAAATGTTTGTGCTTCTACTCGTAAAATTTTGTCTTTTGTTCATATTTGATCTTCTTGTTCTGTCAAACATATCATTCCTGTGTTTCTCCTTATTTAATTGGGTCATGATTACTAAATTATGTCTGTTTTCTTTTTAATTGTTGCACCGTTGTCTTTATCTAGTAAATGTTTGAAGCATCATTGTAGTATCTATTACATGAGGGGAGAGATGTATCACTTAGATGCTGTGTACTATATGATATTAATTTGTTACATGGTTCATAAAAATTAATGAAATGCACCATTATTTTATTGCTAAGACTTTGCTCTGTATGCTGAAATGCATCGCCTTCTAAGGCATGCTTATAATTTTGATAATATAATTAAAGAATTTTCAAAAGTGAAAAACTAGGAATCCTGATTGAATTAGGAATTAGAAAATTTTGAGCATAAAACTCCCAAAACGAACTTCTTAGCTCCTAGTTGCCACATTACGGGCACGATAGTGAAAAGTCTATCAAAGTCTTATTAGCCTCTAGCTGATGTCTGGAGTACTCTTCTTTAGGAAATCTAGAAGGATCATAATCGTGCAATGAAGGAACCATAGGATTATTTGATCTTCTCTGGGATTTTCCAGGAGCTGATGGAGCTATATTTCTTAAATGCAGGATTGGGTGGATTTGATAGGGTGCCAGAAATGCAGAGATCGTTGCGTTTTTTTAAGGAAGGAAGTTTTCTAGCTAGCATTGATCTAAAGAAACACCCGAACTGTATATGTCTACAAGCAAATTACTGCAGAACTCTGGAAAGGGAGCACCGAAGGGAAACCAGTACGTGTACAAATTAACCCAATGGTCCCCAAGAGAAGGCTACTCTCGATAAAATGGCCTCGATGTGTTAAACTTAATTTGAAATGAATTTCATGTTGATTTTCAAGAAGCTGGACTATTGTGGCTGTGGGATCCTATGAGTGCAGGGGTTGCTGTAATCAGGATTGTAATAAAGTTGACTAGTCTTCTCCTGTAGAATGAATTGGCTTTGGATAATATCAATGCAATTCTCCTGCTCAAAGTTCTGTGATTCTGTTATCTTTAGTTCAAAGAAATGATAGACATTGCAAACATGCTGGAATTGTTGCAAATATTTTTGAAGGAGGAAATCAGGTGCAGGCCAGCTGCTAATTCGAGTTCCTTGAACTAATGAGCTGTGGCCCAAGTGATGAAGCTCAGAAGTCAGAATTCTTTCTCTATTTTGGCTTTTTAGGTGTCTTTTGTGAATGCTTGCCTCAGACAGTTCTGACTTCTGCTTTCTTAAAAGGTAGAAGAAAACTTATTGTACATTAACCAAGCATTTCTTCCTTGCCAGGTTTTCATTAGTGGGACTTTGATTGTAATTAAAACTAGTTGTCTTTTGTCATTGCTTGCCTCAAAACAATTCTGGCTTCTGCTTGCTTGAAAGACAGAAGAAATTGTCATTGAACATGAACCAAACATTTGTTCTATGCCAGATTTTCAATCTTTGGGACTTCGATCATGAAGTAAAAATAGGTTTCTATCTTTTTTCCATTTTAAGTACATTTGTGCATGTTCAATTGGAGTATGATGTGTTCCTATGGCACTGTGGACGTTAGATAACTAAGATGGCCATACACCTTCCCTTTGTTATCACATATCGTTCTAGTTTATCTGAGGCAAATATATGCTTCTCAGTGCCATGTCAAGTGCTAGAATTTTGGTAGGTAACCTGCATATGTGATAAGGAAGCCTCAACTTCTTTTCACTAGATTATATTTGTGATTTCATGCATATCTTATTGCCCTCTACTTGTTCACCTTGTATGAATGCATTTTGCACTAAAAATATCTTTTGAATATGCATGCTGTTGCTGATATAGCATAGCCAATTTATCTCTTATGAATGCAGTTTGCACTAAAAATATCTTTGAATATGCATGCTATTGCTGATATAGCATGACCAACATATGGCATTGCACTGTTAAAAATTCTACGGTACAAATATTTACAACTCTATTGCACAAAAAAAATTATGAAAAATAAATACAGATGTAATAGATAGGTCATCATTTAAGTACAGAAACTTCAAATTAATGTAAAATGCGTTTTTGACAGTAAAAAGTGGAATATACACATCAGTGCCATTGCACAGTCCGGGATGTTGGGCTGAAGCAAGATAGACATGTTGTGAAGCTTTACTGTATGAGGTTAATGATAGGATGCTTAGGCCATGCTAACCCTCCCTCCCAATCTCTTCCATATCCTTGTGTTGACTGCACATATGTGATACGCCAACTACTCTTAAATGTCAAGCTATTGGAATTGCACCGTCTTCAGCGACAGACAATTCCAAAAATAAATTTCCCAAATATTTCTTGTCATACTATGAATTATGAAGTTGTAGTTGTTCATAAACTACCGTTAGGTGGTCATTGTGCAATCAAATATGCCATTTTGTTTGTGTAGATGCTCAGCTCATCAAAAGGTGATGGTCAAGTTACTATTTTTATCAGTCTGAAATGATTAAAAAGTTGATTAATGATGTAATGTGTATGTGCAGACACACACACACACACACACAGAGAGAGAGAGAGAGAGAGAGAGAGATACATACATACATACATTACATTACATACATACATACATTACATTACATACATACATACATTCATACATACATACAATAATTATATTATATATAGGTATGTATGTATGTTTGTGTATGTATGTATGTGTGTGTGTGTGTGTGTGTGTGTGTGTGTGTGTGTATATATGTATTTATGTATATATATGGATATGTGTATGTAGAGAGAGAGAGAGAGAGATCTGGTAAGGGAGCTGGGCACCACCGTCAGTTAATTTCAAGCTTCTATATTGTAATTGATTGGCTTTGTGAAAGCAAATAACAAATCAGACTTTTTGTTGTCCTGTTTGCAATTACTGATAAAGTGAGGGTTAGAGCCTCTTTTCAGCTAAATCTGGATTCGTTGTGGCACTGGAAATAAGCTAGCACACAAGCTAATGTGCATTAATAAATTTGCATCTGAGGGGATCCATATTTTATATTTTGGTCATATTATCTAGATTTTGTTTGTGGCACCAAAATAGTGTCATTCTCCGTGCTCTTTACAAAATATTTAGTCCTATTATGGAAAAGCAGAGAAAAAGCAGTGCAGAAAAAGAAGATGCCCAATAGTGGATTATTGCCATAACCTCCAAGCTTTCCTGACAGTTGCCATTGTGAAAATCATAAGCATGGTCCACTATGTTTTGATATCATCTCATGACCATCTAAAAGGTGATATAAATACTGTGATTGAGGGCCACATTGCAGACTAAGCTTTTGGGAACTTGAAAGCCTGCCAGGTCAGTCATAGAATTTATCTTATCAAGGTCTAATCCTCCAAGATATCAATGAGTCAGGAATAAACAAGTTTAAAGAATTAGGTAGAAGATGGATTTGATATGAGTGAATTACTACATTGTTGGGCAACAAAAATGAGCAAAGAGATGAATTGAAAGGCCATCCTGAAGCAATCCATAATCACAACCATTAAGCCTTGTCCCAACTATTTGGGGTCAGCTAAAACATAACTTTCTTAAAGATCATTGGGTATAGTTCAGACATAAAATCAAGCAATAGGTTGGTCTCCTTTCTATGCGATTTTGTATTGTTTGACATCCATAATATGCTGATATAAATGAAACATGTTAATACTCAGCACTTGGTTATTTTATCAATTTGGGAAACTGAATGTGTGTTTCCTGGTATGCATGGTTAATGCATGCTCTGTATTTTCTAGTGGTTAACACTGGTGGGGTGGGGGAGTAAGCCTCTTAGATCTTTCAGATATTCTATTAGTAGTAGGATTATTTCTCTTGAATGTCCACCTTATAATGTTCTATTCCTCAGTGGGGCCCTCTAAGCCATCCAATCAGGAGAAGCTAAAGGGTGCCCGCATGCCAAGATTCCAAAACCCAGTTCATGCAATGGCACCCCACAAAACCTCCATTCTGATATTCCTCGAACTCGAAGTCTCCATAGATAATTTTGATTTCCCCTATTTCTACGAAGAGAAATTCTTTGTACACCGCTTGCGGTGTACAAATCCGACGTGGAGCGTACTGCCTCGTCCGATTGGATCACGCAGCCACCACTTTTCAATGCGCATTTAATGTCCATTTAATGCCCGCAGTTCTATTTTTTCATTTGAAATTTTGAATGATGAAAATGCTTCTTCCTTCCGAAAAAATTATGACATCCTACGTCGATATTATGGAATCCTGTATTGAAATTATAACTTTCTGCACAGGATGTCATAAAGAGGAAAGGGCATTTTCATTATTGACAAATGTCCTTTTCTCTTTATGACATCTTGTGAAAAAATTATGATATCCCGTGCATAAAGTCAATTTTAACGCAGAATGCTATAATATCAATACAGGATGCTATAATTTTTTTGGAAGGAAGGGTATTTTGTCATTCAAAATTTCAAATGAAAAAGTAGAATTGCGGACATTAAATGCGTGTTGGAAAGTGGTGGCTACGTGGCCCAATAGGACGAAGCGGTGCGCTCCACGTTGGATTTTCTACACCATGGGCGATGTACAAAGAATTTCTCTTTCTATGAAATATTTCCTATCATGTCAAATAAATCAAGAACATTGAAATTTTCCAATCTGAAAGGAAAGGAGATCTACTTGTGCAAGGTGTGCCATAGTTCTTTCATTAAAGTGGTGACTTAACAGGAGGAGAGAGGTGAAGTAGAAAAATTAGGGAAGAAAAGAAGAAAATAATAAAAAGGAATAGAGGAGAGGGGAGGGGACGGGTGGGGGTGTGGAGGTGTAAACGTACCTCATATTTGTAGTCATCTGCAAGAGCTTGGAGCCAAGCTAATACCTATAGAATTAGATGGGCTGGAATATATCTGAAATTCACTAAAATAATATGATAAATTATTAAAAGTTCTATTACTTCTATATATTTGAATAACATATAATAAAGTGTTTTTTCCAGTTCATTAAATCTATGATATATTAAATTGGCTTATAGACTTAAGTTGCTTCTGCAATATCCTGTCTCCGTCGCTGCTACTATATGCAGAGTATTTAACCGTCAATATGTATGGTGACTTTGATATTACATATTCACATGTGGAATATTTATATTAATTTATGTATTGTCAGTAATTTGGTTTAATGACATAAAAAGCATTGAAATGTTATGTCAATTTGTACATTTTACATCATATTTTGCTTGGATATTTTGTGTGAAAAGCCTTCAACTTACAAAACTGTTTCAGTTGTTTTGTTTTAATATTTATCTTTTGCTTTTTCTCAAAAAATAAAAAATCTCTTAACATATAATGTAGGTGTTCTTATGATGTGCTGTGTTTTCTGCAGATGTATCTCCAAAGATCTGATAAATTTTTGAGGAAACAAAGGCTTCCATCTTAGTAGGTTCACTAAGAAAAGTACGTGGTTGCAAACACTGCTTATAAGGAGAATAAAATGGCCGAGAATGTCAGGAAACGGATATCTAAATGGGATGTAGTGCCTGAACCACATGCACCATTCATAAGTAGACAAGACGGTTTGCTACCTTTAATAGCAGATGATCCTCGCAAGGAAAAGCACGGTCAGATTGGAATTCTTCAAATGTTGATGGTGAACAATTTCTAGGTTGGCCGAAACAAAAGCTGAAGACTTCGTGCATAAAGATAATTCCGAAGCAGAAAAAAATTCACAAGATGGTCTGAACAAGCAAATGACAATACTAAACTATCTGAAGATTTTTCTGAAAGGCCCCGTCCCAAAGCAGTATGACCTGGATCTTCACCATAAAGACGGCTCAAGCAAGTCACACTGGGAACCACAGCATGAAAACCAAACTACAGTAAAAGTTGCTAATATGAATAAGGAGACAGATGGATGGGATCTGACTCAAGATCATGGTTACAGTTCAAGCATGTCCCCTGGTCTTGATTCATGGAGGCAGCGTAGTTGCAGTGGCTCTCCAAGAGCTGGTTGGTGGAGGTCCCGCAGGTATGCAGTAAACACCTCATCTGCTGTTAAATTCCTCAATGTTTGACTTCTTTTATGGTTGATCCTATCCATCCTTGTGCACTGTCAGCTGCCCTTTTGCATGACCCACAAACAGTTCCCAGTTTTATTGTTGATTTGTATGATTGGTGCTCAGATGTAGCGAATTATGCAGGAGCAGAAGTAGGAGTAGGAGCAGGAGCAGGAGCAGGAGCAGGAGTCCTTATGGTTTGAACCGTGGATCTGAGAGATGGGCAGATAGAGGTAGAATTGGAGCAGGAAATTGGCTCCACCCTGCAGAGATTTTGCAGCAGGGCGGTGTAGAAGAGGCAGCCAGTGCAAGTTCCTTCATGAGGATGGTGGTCGGAGGCATTCTGGTAGGAATTATGAAACAGATTTGAGGGAAATAGATATGAAAAGCGAAGATACTCAGGACAGGACAAGGAGAACTATGCTGATTCTTGGGAGCAAAGTGATTACGCTCGGAATAAGCTATCCCCGAGGCATGGAAGTCAGTATGATGAAGGTGACTGTGTGAAACTTGAACTACATAAAGTAACAAGTCCACTGAGCGGTGTTATGACTTTACAAAGGGGAGATGCCACAGGGGTTCATCATGTAGATATGTCCATCATGAAGTCTCCTCTCATGGTGGATGGAGTATGAGAGATGAAGCCAGAGAAAAGACTTATGATAGAAGGGATTTGAATGCATCTCTTGGGCGGAGGATTGAGTCTCGCAGGGTAAGTGACACTCCCTGCAAGTATTTGCTGAAGGCCGTTGCCGTCGTGGTGAAGATTGCAAGTTCTCGCATCAAGATGTGCCCCATGAACATTTGGAAGGCAGGCCAGGTGATAATAGCATGATTTATAATCTGGGAATTGGTGATGGTTCATCAAGGATTAGCTCAAATTGGAGTGACCAAACCACTGCAATTAATGTAACAAATTCGTCACAGTGGATCTCTAATGATGGTGCAGGAATTGCTGTTCCTCAGTCTGTCGATAGAGTAGATTCTGGACAGAAGCCTCAATATTCACAATCCCAAAATCCTGAAGGCGGCAACTGCCAAATAGTAGCACAGGAAGCTTCCCAAAAGGCTTCCACCTCCCAGGAAGAGAAAATTACTGAAGAAAATTCTGGGAAGCATCAAATTCCAACAGTTTCTGCACAACAGACAGCTGATAGAGCTTATAGCATCAAGGATGAGATGTTCTCCTGTGAAAAAAATGGGACTACGGTTGCTAGCAATGCTAGGCCTCAAGCTGAGATGAACTCAGCTAGCAATCTATCCACTGTGGTTTCTATTGCTGGACAGAGCTTCAGCCAGGACGGGCAGAGCCAGTATATGGGTCCACAGCCTCTTCATGCACAAAGTTTCACTCCAAATGCCCAGTTTCAGCAAATTGTCCCCCCACTGCCTTTCAGTGGGCAATTGCAGCAACTTTATCCAATGACTTCGAATGGGCAGAGTCAGTTTATAGTTCCTTCAACACTGTTAAATACTCAGAATTTTAATCTCAGCATGCACAACCAGCCAGTTCATCTTGGACAAAACAACAAACTACAATCCTGGAGGCAGACTCAGCAGAATCTGAATCTTCCTCCACCTCAAACCGGACAGAGCCAACAGAACTTTCAAGTTCTACAGAGCCTTCCTCCACCTCAGAGTGGACCGAGCCAACAGAACTTCAATCTCAGTGGGCAGATTCAATACACTGTTCCTCCTTTTAGTGGGCAGAACCAACAGAACAATAGTTTGAATGGGCAGAATCACCAGAGTCTACCTCCACCTCAAAATGGACCGAGTAACCAGAATGTCCATCTACTGGCTCCAGATGGGCAAAGTCAATATGCAACACCTCAACCTGCAAATGTTCTGAGCTTTAACTCGGAAGAGAAGAGTCTTCAAACAAGCTCTGAGAATACAGGCAGGAGGGAATTAATCAAAATACTGATGAGTCAGAGAAAAAATTGTTGCCACTATGTTCTGATACTCCTGTCGCTCACAAAGTAGTAACCAGTGAGCAAGCTGCTCGAATAACAGACCTTTCAGCATCTTTAGCACAGTTCTTCCATAATTCCGGACTGCCACCATCGCAACTGTTTCCCCCCAGTTCTGTGAGGCCTCCTGCAAATCCTGCGGCACCATTTCTTCAGCCTAGTGAAGGGTCTTGGACACAGCCCATGTTCCTACATCTGATATCATGCAACCTATTAAGTCCGAGACCGGCAATCTTCCACCTGGATTCTCATCAAATTCTACAGAGCAAAAGGATCCTAAAATGGTGGAGACACAAACACA
This sequence comes from Elaeis oleifera, assembly GCA_000441515.1. Lineage (NCBI taxonomy): Eukaryota > Viridiplantae > Streptophyta > Magnoliopsida > Arecales > Arecaceae > Elaeis > Elaeis oleifera. The sequence continues at coordinate 227,183 of KE505510.1, forward strand.
TTTGGAGAGTATGATTCCAGTATCTGTTACCGATGGCACTGATGGTAATCCCAGTAAGGTTGTTAATTTGAAGGAAAACAACAGCATGGAAATCATAATCCTATGCAGGTCGAGCTGAGTGTGGATACTGCATCCAAGAAAGTAAATGAAATAGAAACTGGTCAAATTAAGAAAGAACAAGCTGCTCATTTGGAAGATTTGGATGCTGATATGCGTACTGATGGGGAGAGCAAGAGAAGCAAGGAGATAAAGGGCATTCGGTTGTTCAAATGTTCACTTGTGGAGTATGTTAAGGATATATTAAAGCCGACTTGGAAGGAAGGTCATTTGAGCAAAGAAGCTCACAAGACCATTGTGAAGAAAGTAGTTGATAAAGTTACTGGTGCAATGCAGGGCCCCAATATCCCTCAAACACAGGAGAAAATCGACCTTTATCTGTTGCATTCTAAAACAAACTCAACAGACTTGTACAGGTGACTTAAGCTTATCCTTTTGTTATTTTTTGGTGATGTTCGTTGTTATTCTTGGTGATTACTTACCTTGTATTTATGTTCCCTGCAGGCATATGTAGAAAATATGTGAAGAGCTGAGCCCTTGCTTTTACTCAAGCTATTTATCTTGTTCCTTTTGTATCAAAGTGGTGCTCTATTTCCTAACGTCCATTGTGTAAATTTGGGGCTTATCTTCTTAGTTAAGGTTTTTTTTCTAGTTTCATTTTCTGTTAGATTTGGGCAGTAATATCACCCTCATGTTGAAAAACAGAATGTAGCCAACCCACCTGTGTTCAACTACGCTGCATGCAGAAATCACCTAACAGAAATTCTGGTTGTTAGCTAATGATGCCTGTGAAGCAGGCCCTGTTCTTATGATTTAGTATGCAGTTTTAAAGGGAATTTTGATGCTCTGCTTGTTTAAATAAACTGTCAAAAAATGCAACTAGGGAGCGCCCAGCTGCATGGCTTAGCTCAGCTATGCTGTCTTTATTAGTAGTATTCTTTCCTTGATCACATGAATCAATGTTGTTTTGGTTTATTTATTTGATGAACCATTTATGGTATTCTACGGCAGTGGTTGCGTTGCAGGAGGGCTGCAAAGGATGCAAGCTGCTCATGAGTAGCTTGGGCTCGGCTTGTTAAAAGCTCGTTTGAGCTTGGCTCGGCTAGGAACAAGCTGAGGTCAAACAGTTTCTAAATCTTGTATTACAAAAAGGAAGAAAGGTTTTTAAATCTTGGCTTATAAACAAGCCAAGTCTGAATATGGTCTGGTTGAAAATAAGGGAGTGCTCGGATTGGTGAGCTTATATGATCCGAGCATGAGCAGTCCTTCAAAGTACAAAGCCAAGCCTGGGCACTCTGATACTTCGCTTGGCTCCTCTCCTTTTTCACCCGTACTTAGCACATAGCTTTGCAAGTAGGCATCATTGATCTTTTGATTTCTGGTAGCTTTTAGGCATTGTCCAGTTCTCGCTGTTGTACAGTCAAGCAGATCTTCGTGATTGCCATTGGTTGTGAGTGATTTTCCTTTATATTTTTTCTATTCATATAATTCTTGATAAATTCATTTCCATAAGTGGTTGCCATGGAAATTTCCCCTTACAGATATAGAGAAGTAACAAGCGAGCTTTCAAAATTTAACCATTGGGGTGGCTTTCCTCTGGCCATGAGGGTTTAAGTTAGCTGTCTTGTTTGCTCGGAACTGTGGAACTTTCTTCTTGCTGTTGGCTCGGAACTTTCAAAAATTTGATACTACCATTCTGTCCCTCGGTAACCTCATTTTTTGGAACTTCTTGATTGCCCCTGCGGTGATTCGTAGGATTCTATCAATCTCTTGGGAGTCTTTACTTTGAAGTTTGTTAAGATGAATTTTGATGGTAGTGTTAAAGATGAAAGAGGTGGTGCGGGTTTTATTATTTATGGTATTGATGTCAGACTCTTGGCAGTTGGTGGTTTTCACCTCTTAGACCTTTCTGTCCACGGAGCTTCATGTTGCCTGGACAGGTGTATTTTTACTAAGTAGCAGCTTCACGTGGAGATGATCTATCTGGAGAGTGACTCTGCTACCTTCATTGCTTGAATCCAAAGAGGTACAAGACATCTTAAGGTTCATTCATTTATTCGGGATGTCTGGATCTTTCTTCACCAAGCTAATGCGGTTAGAGTTCGGCATATTTATCGAGAGGTAAATACTACAACAGATTGGGCGGCGGCATATGTTGTGGAGTATTTCGGTGATTGGATTTGGAGACAAGATGAGGATTATCCACTGATTTTGTGGGATTTTGTGTATCTTGATCTTCTGGACTGCTATCGCATCAAACTGATATGATCGTTCGTTTGTATCAAAA
>KE505510.1:229546-240572 GCA_000441515.1 Elaeis oleifera
AAAAGACTGGCTAATCTAACTCCGTGGCTGCATTTTCATTTATTGTTGCAGTCCAACTGAATTGGACGTCTTGTTTATTGTCTTAATCATGCTTCTGAGCTTCAGCACAAGTTGTTCGTCCAGCAGGCAGGCACCTCTGCCTTGCTGAAGCACAACTACCACCGTTTGCTTTCATGTTGTGTCCGCTGATTCATTTAGCTTCTGTACCCTTTGGTAATTGCATCTTGCTCAGCGCTTTAAGTACGAACGAGAGGTACGCAAGAGAAGATACCAAGAACTATTTAGTAGTTTACAACTTGGAGAAAAGTTGTTATCGCCAGAGGCCTACGGAGGCAAAGATTCCATGTTATACTTTCCGAGGAACTACAATGTTGACAAGTCAAGAGGCAAGCGATGGGTCAAGATGGGTGTGTTTTGCCATGTGCCCGCCTAGGACTGCCAAGAACCCAACATCCCTTTTATCTATTCTTGCCGGCTGAAAGGTTCAAGTTCAGAATTGCAATCATCTTAACTGTTCTACTATTAGTGGGCTTGGGGATGATTAAGGTCCTAGTTTAATTATCATGCCAGGAACTTTGACTACAGATATATTTGTTCCTCTTGATTGACACCCAAGTCTTTGTCACCCCTAATAAAATCTAATTACTCTTGCATTAGCACCTGCCAAACTCTAATGGGGGAAATACAAAGTAAAAGCCTAGGGCCTACTTGGAACTCGAAGATCTATGGCCCCAAGCATATGTTCCAATACAAATTGGCTCCACAAACCTCTATATGATATCACAAACAAACTCAACAGACGACAGGCAAGAAGTCAAAAATCTAGCAGAAAGCAAAATTTAAAGTCATGGCCCTTCCATGAAAAGGTAGAATACAGGGTTAAGCCCTACTGGACTCTCCTTCCCGGTAAAGACATTTCCCTTTTACCATGGACCAGGATGCCGCACCATGTTCGTTTTATTTCTTCTTTTCCGGATACTGTGGTACTCAAACCACTTGAGTAGAACCCCAAGAGAAACATAAGATCTCTCAAAGTGCTGGGCAACGCATTAGTCCACAGAACTAGAACACCATGACCAGAAACATAGAACATGTCTGCTTTTCACCTTGATCAACTTGGGGAGAATTTGCATTGCTGCAACAAGACACCACATAAAGGAATTAGACAGAAAATGATGCCATGGTTTGAAGTTGGCAGGTAAACAACAAATGCATAATGAAGTAGGACATCTTAATTTTCTTAAGTCGTTGGTCACAGCAAAAATATAATAGCACAAGGTCACCAGTACAATGGGTAAACAGAATCAGGACCCAAATGCAATTGACATTATTTAAAAGCTTGGTAGTTCTTTGAGCAAAAACTCAAGCCAGTTGCTAGCTTCTCTTTCCGATCCCAAGCTGGCAGTCTTCTTGCCTTTAGTTGTTGCAAAGGAGAAAACTCTTGATTCTAGAAAGCCTCTTATACAAGAACACAGCCTTTTGCCATCTCCACCAGTTGTGACAGCAATAATATTTTGTCCCAACAAAGAGATCAAGGCAAAAATCATGGGGTGTCTCCCGCCAAGCCATCTAAATCTTGGCCATGGTGCCCAAGCATACATCCACCATGGGAGCTTGATAAAGACCATCCAAACTCCAGGCCAGCATATTTTGCTCAAGGCCTACTCCAAGAAAAGGGATCGCCTCTAACAAGTCATGAATTCACTTAACTCATTCCAGGGATCCCCTTTCCCTCCAAATTACGATCTGACCATCTTTAAATAGGATAGGAACACAAGGCACCAACTCCTGCAGTAAATCATTTAAAGCATGAATTAGAACAAAGTAGCAAGAAATTTAACTTATTACAATTTTTTTTTAATCTGTTAGAGCATATAAAACATAACAATTTTCATTGATAATTAAATGATTCATCAAAAAGTAGTACTTATCACATATAATACCTTGTTCCTGGCAGGCCGGGCTGGACAGCCAGTGCACTGGGCCCCCTAAATGGTCCAATTTCAAGGAAATGGATGATCCAGGTGGTTGGAAAACTGGGATTTCAGGAACCCACTTCAAAAATAATTGTAAGCGAATAACACTTGAGTGCAGATTATAACCCCTTGAGCCCTTATATGGTCTGAACTCTGAACCATCTCAACCACTTAGACATACTTTGAAACTATTTCACTATGACAATTTATTACACTTACAAGATTGTCACTAATGGAGTTATTTCAACCACATTGTAATATTCCAATAATCAATTATTTTTCCTTTGGTACAAAAGGGAAAAATATACATCAAATTATTCTTTTAAGTATTTTCAAAACTTATAATAATTAAATTTATTAATAAATTCTACTCTTTTTTAATTATATATAACTTTTCTAATAATATTTTAGAAACTTAAATGATTCATATTATTTTATGTTTATGCTGCAATTGAAGAATATAATTTAAAGTAGAAAATTTGTAAAGTGTTATGCATATTTTTCTTATATTATATCTATTTTCTAATTTTAAATTTGTTAAATATAATTTGAATATAAAGCCAGATTGACCGATTGACCTGGTTGGACCAGTTACCAGGTGAACTGGACTCTTGGCAAGGTCAATCTCTGGCCAGATATAAATAACCATGGACTTAATAGCAACATGATCTTTGCTGTACTTAGATTACTGACGCGACATCAGAAAAGCTTCCCATGAAAATCCTGAACTGCAGTAATTATTTTTGACATGAGTATACAGTATATTATTGGTTATGCGATAACTATATCCTTAAAGAAAAGGAAAACAAATATAGGCATCATTAGGTTCCCATACACAAATCCCATCTCACATAAAGTTCTATGCTGGTGCACGTGAAATACTTTCCATGAAACCCTTCAAGATGAATTTCAGTACAACTTTGTGCCCTTAAAAGAACAAATTTCCCAGCAACCAGTAAGGCAGCTAAAAGTTTGATACTGTGCATACAGCTAGTTGCTTCAGCTAGTTACAAACATGGCATGATATATTCACATCTGTATCTTGATTATCATATTTTGTGGGTCAATCACAATATCTGGCATCATAATCTTACTAGATATAACATTACAGGTTTTCAGATGGAGGATTTCCTGTTTCTGTTAATGGGATCATGAGATTTTCTGAGATCTACCCGTCCAAATTCACATCAAGAATGTGAAGAAGAAAGGGAGGGGGCGGGGGTTACAACTTGCTATAATACTGGACGCTGGAGAAGCATTACTAATGAAAGGACGTAAAACAATTAAAGAAATTCCAGAGCAATACTGCCATTTTCATCTCCCAGAATACCAAATGACCAGATAGTTTACAAATATGAAAGTTCTTCATCCAGAATGCAGATAATTAAGAAAACCCTGCATAATTATGCACATGATAATGAAGCATGCTAGGCATACCCTTAGCTTCACACCGATCTTCTTGCAGTCACTGGTACCCACATGAGTGCAGTCTAGTCTCACCACTTCTGAAGTTTTGAAGGCTTCCCTTACTCTTGCCACCACATTCACATACACACCATTCCTAGCTGCAAAGATTATGTCCAACACACAAAATGAAAAATGTGCACTGGTGGCCACTAAGACAACCAATTCAGGTTTTCACATCAGTAAACATTCAAACAACAATCAGGTTATGATATATAAGCTGATATTTTTACGAAGAAAAGGATTACCAATGTAGTGGTGATCTAAAAGGTCACAAATTACTCAAATATTTCATGCAGCACACATCAACACAAATTAACTTACTGAGTTTCAACAAAGCAGGTGAATTTAACCCTCTATTCCTCATCTCTTTTGTTTCCTCGAGTGTCAGACCCTTAGCAACATTTTGTACAAGCCTTGGATAAATGGGTGCCAATGGCTTCCATAGCATTAAAGGAATGACTGGCCTTTGTTTTGGATCATAGCTCCGACCACGATATAGAAGGAGAATGTTAATTTTCTATAAATGATTTTCCCACCAGTTTTATCCTGCACAAAGGTCACAAATAATCTGAGGACAATATCTCTAAAAGATTACAAATTAACAAAACATTCACAAGAAATTTCATCATTAAAAGTTTCCTGGATTGCAACCTCAAGGTGGAAGCAGACACTGTCCATGTCCAGGGTTGGCACTCCCAAACACTTGATTCTCACAGCTTCTGCTCTCTTCCAATGATTATGGATGTCATCCAGCATATTATGTGTTACACCACCCTCCTACATAGGAATAAATTTTGTTCAAACACACGAACAGAACTTTTAACGAAATAGATATTTGAATAGATGAAGAAATTCTTGTTGCTAGTGAATGCTCCATTTCTAAAGATGTAATTGTGCTGATGTGTAGTTTCTTTCATCTAAATCAATAAAGAAACATATAATTGAATAAAAATAAGCGAGTTGCATCTCCCTAAATGCCATGCATCTAATAAGGTCAACCAAACCACCTGACAAAGCGCAAAACATGTCACTTGAAAACTAGTAGTGGCAGAGTGGTCTAGAATGAAACAAAAATGCTTCAAATATAGAATATCTTGAGAAGCGAACAACCAAGTATTGTTATATATTCTCTAGTGCACATGAAACAAGCTTTTCTTATGCCACAGCTCCGAGAAGGGTGTCTAAATTTAGCAAGTATGGAATGGAAGAAGCATCATAACACTACAAAATGACCATGAGGGTAGCTTATCTCTACTATTATAATGGGAAATCCTGGGGCAAGACTAAAACATACATTTTACTCCAGCCTTGAAATAATTACCAAACTGCATTACTCTTCATGATAGCTCCAGACACATAACATACTTGACATTTTCACTATTGTTCCCTTACACAAACATGTGCATTGCACGCTCAACACTAGAAAACATACATCTACATTGGTCAGGTTGGTTTGGATTAACTCAGACCAACCGAATCCCCATTGGTTGTCAATTTTTTGCAATTGGAACTAAACCAATCAATGAGTAACAAACCCAACAAAAACAGCAAACAATCTACCGATTTCATTTGAAAAAACAGACCAAGCATATAACGTCACTTACATAAAGCGATACACAATAAATTCAAAGGTATCTTACTAAAGCAAAATCCAGAACATCTATAGATCTAGAGCATAAAATGTTACAAATTCCAATAAACAGTTAAACAATACTCCCTACAAAAAGAACAAAACAATAGATCATGAGTGAAGAATATTTAAAATCAATTATAAAGTATAATGTAGTCTTTGATGCATAAACTAAAAAACAGTTGCTGGAAATGACCTGATAGTCTTTATTTCCTAGTTTTCTAATTATTTATGAAGTCTCGCATTATAAAGATACCATGGATCCCACACACCTTGCAGGCACCCCAGTTTTGGCACTCTACCACTAATAAAAAGAATGATCGTATGAGTGACATCCCTATATCTGGTGTCACAAACCTTCAACGGTCAATTTTGTCAGTTGTATGCATTCAACATGCATGCATAAAACAACTCCCTGATTTTTCAAAATTCTTCACATTTCCCCTCTTAAGCCTAAACGTGGTCACGAATGTACTTATCAGAAAGGGAATAAAGTCAGGAGCCTAATGCATCTTATGGAACTCAATTTGGAGTTTGGGATTGAGAGGTATGCACAAATTACTAAATGATGCATGGATGCCCCACCAAAATAGCCTTGCTTGAAATATGATATCAATTTCAGAATTATTAATAAATATTTATTAGTTCAAAACAGTCAATAATATACTTGTTGGTAGGGCATTAAGTTAGGAATCCAATGCATTTTCATACCAATTTCACGCTTTGGATTGAAATGAATACTGCTCTGAGCAGATTGCTTGGACAGTAAAGCCATGTTATCCCAAGGTCTAGACCATGATAATCTTCTCTCTAGACCTCCAAAGGCAAATCATGCATCCCAACTTCCCAGGATCTTTTTGGCATTTGCATGGCATGAGTTAACTGTCCCAAGGTGCTGACATAAAAAACTTGTCATTTCAAAGCAGTTTTGTACATACCAGCTATACACTAACCTTAAATTTGAATTTTTTCGAAGTAATTTCGAACTTACTACCCATAGGTTGCCTACACTAAATACCCCTCCACCACTCTAGGGATCACATCTAATGCTTAGAAATCCCTTTTCTAAGAGTGAGCAATGGAGTGGCCCTAGGAAGGGCTCTGATGTTGAGAGAAGTGAGGAAGGAACTCCAGTAAGGTCCCTCACAAGTAGGCAACGGCTATGCAGTGATAAGCTGAGCAGGGTGGGGGTTTGTTCCATCTTCTCCTTGCAGACAGCTCACTTTTGGCATGCTACCAAGGATAAAGAAATGATCATATGAGCGATGCCCCTATATCCGGACCCTCAAAGGTCAATTTCATTACTCATACACATCCAACATGCATGCATAAAACAACTCCCTGATTTCTCAAAATTCTTCATATTCTTCTTATAAGCCTAGACATGGTCATGAATATACTTTTCAAAAAGGGAATAAAGTGCAGAGGTGAACGCATCTTATGAAACCCAATTGGAGTTTGGGATTGAGAGGTATGCTCAAATTACTAAGTGACGTGTGGATACCCTGACCAAAATAGCCTTGCTTGGAACTTGATTTCAATTTCAAATTATTAATGATTATTTTATTGATTCAAAATTGTCAATAATATACTTATTGGTGAGGGCATCAAGTCAAAATTCCAATGCATTTTACAGAACTCAATTTCGAGCATCAAATTGAAACTATGGTTGATTTATTGAATACTGCACAGAGCAGATTGCTTGGACAGTAAAGCATCAGTAATCTTCCCTCCAGTGCTCCAAATGACAAAATCACAGTCATCCCAACTTTGCAAGCTCTGTTTTGCATTGGGATGGCACAAGTTAAATGTCCTAAGGTTCAGACAGAACAAAACCACAAGTTCAAATTTGTTTAGTACCTATAAGGTATGACAATTTATTATAATCTTATCATGATTTCAATTTTGAATTTTTTTTGAATGGATTTCAAGCTTATTTTTAGTTGCTATGGTAATTGGGAATATTCTCTTATATTGATGGGAGCTGTACACTTTTGTGGCTGCCTATCCATTTTATTCTGCATTTTTTTCAGATCACAATGAAGGAGCTTAGCGAACCAAATATTCCTTTCACTATTTAGCGGTACATACCCAATGGAAGGTATGAATGCTTTTACTTATTTTCTGCCAGCGAAATCAAGAGACAGTTCTTCATCATTGTTGGGTATAAAATACCTCCGGCCGAAGTTCGTGACAGGATTGACCCTCCCGGAACTCTTCTGACTTCCGACCTTAGACGACATCTTTCCGGACCTCTCCAGCAGCCGAGCTTCCACAATGTTCTCAAATTCTACTGACGGATGAACTCCCGCAGCGTCTTCCACAAGTGTCGACCGGATTCCTCCGACGGACGAACTCCTACCGCATCCCCGGACTTCTCTAACGATAAGCTTCTCCAGTCGTCTATCGGACTGCTCCGAGTGCTCTTTGGGCTCCACTATCGACCGACCTTCTACAGTGATCGACCGTTTTCCGGACCTCTTCCAGATCTCTTCCAGTCACGATCGACTCTGATCCGAACTTCCTCCAGACTTCGTCGACGGCCGAACTTCCCAAGGACGGATTTCTACAGCAACCCGACTCCACCCATATTTCTATGGTGGTCGACCGCCTTTTTGATTTCACCCGAGCTCCTACGAGAACCGGGCCTCTGCCCCTAACTCCTATTGCAGGTAGATTTCATCCGAACTCCTACAAGGGCCGGACTCCGAGCCCCTACTACAAGCGATCTACTCCGAGCTTCTACTACAAGCGATCTACTCCGAGCTTCTACTACCGGCGGTCTACTCCGAATTTCTGCTACGAGCGGTCCACGTCGGATCTCTACTGTAAGCTTCCATCCGAGCTTCTATTGTAAACGAATCCCTTCCGGATTTCTGTTGCAGGCGGGCTTCAGCCGAGCTTCTTCAATAAACGGTCCCCATCCGGACTTCTACGGGAACCAGACTCCGACCGAACTTCTGTAGCGGACAGATTCCGGACGAACTTCTACGACAGACGGGCTCCAGCATCCGGACTTCCCCGACAGCCAATCACCTCCGGTATCTGTCGTAGCTCCGCAGCCATCAACCTCCAGTAGTGTCAGCCGGAGTTTAACAACGCCAACCGGATTTTCACAAAATCCTCCAGAATCCTCCAGCGGGCGAACCTCTTCAACGCCATCCGAAGTCCACCGCTGGCCGACCCTCTGCCGGATTCCTCATGAAACCGGACTTCACCAATAGAAAGCCTTTGTCCGAGCTTCTACAGTAGATGACTTTCGCCTGCAGCACTAGCGCCTAAGGCACCCAATGACGGAAGGCTCGTCAGCAACCTCGGAGACATCCGAGCTCCTCTTAGAAAGAGAGCTACCCCGCTCTACCAGACATCCCAACCAAGCTTCGGCTGACAGGCCCGGACTCCCTGGCAGGCCACAGTAACGGCCACGACTCTGCTCCACTTCCTGTAATGGATCCCACGCGGCTCCATCATTCTCTGGTAAGTCACGACAATGGACACCACTCCACTCTCCACAACAGGCTCCACGTGGTAGGCCACGATAATGGCCACGACTCTACTCCACTACTCTCTGTAACAAACTCCTTATGGCCCTGAACGGCCCACTACCAGACGATTACAGATGTCGCTGCCAATCTGTTACGCCCTCCGCCTATAAAAAGGGACCCTCAGATACGTTATTCTCTAAGCTTTAATTCTATCTCAAAACTCTGCGAAAATTTTCATTCGAGCACTCCATTCCTGTTGAGGCAGAGTACTGACTTGAGCGTCGGAGGGTCTTGCCGGAGCAACCCCAACTCCGGTTTAGACTTCCTTTGCAGGTCCCGGCGGTGACCGCGACTCCCTCGACTCCAGCTTCTCCGGCGCCGGCGGAATTTTGTACCAACAGGATTGGCGCTAGAGGAGGGGCCCTGTGTCTTCGCAGTACCTTTGTTCTTAAAGGAGTGCTCAACGGGACTGTCTCTGGTCATCCTCTCCGACATCTCCTTCTCCCATCTCCTGCCAGATCTCCATCTGATGCCTCCCGAAGGGCATCCACCAGACGATCCATGGCCTCCGCGGCTAGATCTCAGCGAGCTCCGCAAGCTCCGGCCTCGTCGCCAGTTTCCCAGGCTCCCCCTCCTCCAGCAACGGCAGTAGACCTGGAGCAGTTCGACTTGCTGGTTCAGCAGGTCGGGAGCCTCACCGAAGCAGTGCATGCCATGCAGCAGCAGCCGCAGGCATCAGTGCGGCTAGAAAGGACGTCGTCGGAGTTCCAGAATCCGACGACTGGCGGGCCACTTGGGCCAGCCGCCCTGTCTTCCCCAGAGAGGAGAAGCAGAAGGCGGAGAGCCCTCCGTCCGATCATGATTCCACCCCCGGAGAGTCCCTACCTCCACTCCGCCAGAAGACCCTCGAGGCTCGCGGCCGGGAAGACCTCCTGGATCAGAGATTCCAGGAGATGAACCGGCGGATCGAAGAGCTCCGCCGTGCTCCCACTGCTTACGGTGAGGACATTTGTACTGACCCTCTTTTTCTCAAATTATCATGCAGGAACCGATCCCGCCAAACTTCAAGCTCCCTCAATTCGAGAGCTACGACGGGACCTCGGATCCGGTTGACCACCTGGAGGCCTTCCAGACCATGATGCTGCTCCACGGCGCACCAGACGCCATCCTGTGCCGGGCTTTCCCGTCTACTTTGAAGGGAGCAGAAAGAAATTAGTACTCGACGCTGAAACCGGATACAATCTTTTCTTTGACCAGATGAGTCATCAGTTCGTGGCTCATTTCGTCAGCAGCCATCGTCCCCGGCGAGGTTCGGAGTCCCTCATTAACATCAAGCAAAAGGAGGGAGAGTCCATCCGAGTTTACGTCAACCGCTTCAACGTTGCTGCCCTGGAGGTCCGGAACCTGGACCAATCGGTTGCAATGGCCGCCTTAAAGAGCGGCCTTCAAAAGAACGACCTCCTCTTCTCCCTGAAAAAGAAGTATCCCAGAGACTTTGCCGATCTGCTGGCTCGGACCAAAGGATACGCCCGAACTGAGGAAGCCTTCAAACTGAATGACGAGGAGGCCGCGAAAGAGTGACAGGCGGGCGACTCCAGCAAGCTCGCAGCAGAAAGAGGGCCGAGTGAAGCTCGGCCACGTTCTCGAACTCCCCCTAGACACAGGCATGTCCAGACTCCTCCCCGAGCGCACAGGCAGAGAAGCCCGGACTGCAGAGTTCGGCGGGGCTCTCCCCCAGGGAGATTCCGCAGCTATGCCCCTCTCAACGCATCGAAAGCCCAGGTGCTGATGGAGGTCAGGGAACAGCTGTTGAGACTGGAAAGGATGCGCACGCACTCCGGGAAGCGCAACCCTAATAAGTTCTGCCTCTACCATCGTGACCATGGCCATGACACGGAGGAATGCATTCAGCTCCGAGACGAGATCGAGGAGCTCATTAGACGAGGTTGGCTTGACAGATTCATTCGACGCCGGCCTGAGGGTAGAGAGGATCGGCCAAGGACCCTGCCACAACTGGAGCTGCCGAGGAGGGAAGAGCAGCTCGAAGATCGACCTCCAATCGGGATCATTAACTCCGTCTCTGGAGGACCTCGACGGGGAGCAGACCTTCTACGACCGTGGAATTTGAAAAATCTGTGAATGTATTACTAACGACTTTGCCTTAAATCAAAATTCCTTTCAAATTTGCATATCTTTCCTTTTGGCATGGACTCATAACGACAAGGGATAACCCCTTCAGACAATCGAAACAAAGCCGTGTTAGGAACAGGAGGAGAACCTCGTCCTAACATAAGCAAAGTCGAAGGTCCGGTTATTTTAAGACCGGATAGGGGGAGAGGCCCATACAACGGCCCTTATGTGCCCCACAGTCATGTTAGGAACAAGAGGAGAACCTCGTCCTAACATGAGCAAAGTCGAAGGCCCAATTATTTAAGACCGGATGGGGGAAGAGGCCCATACAACGGTCC
>KE505510.1:388320-400931 GCA_000441515.1 Elaeis oleifera
ATGATCCGAATTAGAGATAAGGTGATAAGAGGGAAAGGGATTTTTAAACAAGGAAGGTTGTTTGGTGCCTAACGATTTTTTCTTAATTTTATGAGGTGTTTTGGGTGTGTGAGATACCAGATCTCCTCTTAACACCAAAGACCAATTTTGAGTAATTTTGGGATGCCCAAAAGGTGTTGGGCATGGACTCTTTGGCACCTCCCCTTGGATCAAAACCCTAGCACTTGCCTATAAAAAGGTGGCTCCTCTTCTTGGCATCATATCTCAAGTTCTCTTGTTGGTTTTATTTTTTAGAGCTTCTCCTCCTCTTCTTCTCTTCCTTCTATAGATCTCTTCATCTTTTGGAGCATCCAAGGCCTTTGAAGAAGAAGGAAGAAATCAACCTCGAAGTTTCCTTGCAGGCTAGCACCTCCAAGGACCCTGATCTGTGCCAATCTTCGTGTGGATGTGCTGTAGAGGCCAGACGACTTAGTGTGGCTACAAGCAACCTAAAGGAGAGCTTCTCCAAGTGTTGGATTAGTGAAGATCAAGATTCTTTGGTTTGGTAATTGTTTCTAACCTATCTTGATTGTTCTGATAGATATAATAGTTAGATCTAGGATTGCAGCATCGATGAGATCGATGCAAGTATTTGTTTTTAGATTTAAAGTGCATCGTAATTCATATTTTATCTTGACATGATAGTCTAGATTAGATCTTATGCATGTAATTTAGTTTAAAATATTTAATTTTATTCTTTCACTGCATAAAATTTTGAACTTGCATGCATAGCACTACATCATATTCCTTTATTCATATTCATAGATGAATCAAAGGTGTGCAAGCTTCAGAGATCTATTTATAGATTGAAGTAGGCATCTCGGAGTTAGAACTTGCATTTTGATAAAATGATCAAAATGTATGGTTTTATTAAGAATGGAGAAGCACCCTTCATCTATAAATGGGCCAATGATTTTGTAGTAAGTTTTCTTATACTTTATGTGGATGACATTCTCTTAATTGAGAATGACGTCTCTATTTTATAAAGTGTAAAGTTTTGACTGTCTTCACAGTTATCCAAGAAAGATTTGAGAGAAGTATCCTTCATCCTAGGGATGAAGATTTATAGAGATAGATCTAAAAAGTTGCTTGGATTGTCCCAATCTACGTATATAGATACTGTGTTGAAATGGTTCAGCATAGAGAATTCTAAAAAGAGCTATCTCCTGATAGGCTAAAAAATTACTCTCTCTAAGAAAGATTGTCTAACAACTTTTCAAGAGAGAGTGTATGAGTAGAATCTCATATGCCTCAGCAGTGGGACCTATAATGTACATCATGATATGTATGAGATTGGATGTTGCCTACTTACAAGGGATAGCAAGTTGGTATCGGTCTGATCCAGATGAGAACCATTGTAAGGTTGTAAAAATCATCCTTAAGTATTTGAAAATACTAAAGATCAGTGGCTCATTTATGGAGACTCTGACTTAAAATTTATGGGATATACTAATTTCAGTTTTCAGTTAGATCATGATGATAGCAAAAATATGTCAGATTATGTATTTATCCTCAATGGAGGAGTGATTTGCTAGAAAAATTCCAAACAACACACAATAGCCGATTCAGTATGCAAGATGGAGTACATTGCGGTATCCGATGTTGAGAAGAAAGCAGTTTGGTTAAGAAGTTTATTAGCAAGCTTGGAGTGGCATCCTCCATTAATGGTCCGGTTCTTCTGTATTGTGTAGTACTAGAGCCATAGTTTAAGCTAAAAAATCGAAGTTCTACTAAAGAACCAATACATTCTTCTTCGCTTTCACCTTGTCTGAGAGATCATGGATCAAGGTGACATTGAGCTTCAAAAGATCGATGGAAAGGAACTTAGCCAACTCATTTACTAAAGTCCTCTGAATCAAGGAGTTCGATGATCACAAATGGAAGATGGATATTAGATAATATTCTGATTGGCTTTAGTTCAAGTGAAAGTTATTGAAAAATATGTCCTAAAGCCAATTATCTATTTGTAGATGATTATCCATGTTGAATTATATATAAATTATAAATTAATAAATTTTTTTTGACATATTCATCAAAAATTTTGTATCTTCTTTATTGAACTTCTATGTTATGATGAAGTTCTTAGAACTACTTTTAATCGATAAAGGAGGATTTATCATGTAGTTTTTAAATCTTGTTCATGATCAAATGATACATTATTAATAGATGATAATGTTTATCAAGTATAGGTCATTGTGTGCCATATGAGTTGATTATTCTCGTAACCAAGGAGTGTAGAGATACTAGTATGATATGCTGGTGAAATGTCAGAGTACATTTCACTGAACATGATCATTCTATAGAGCGCTCTACTGTCAAAAGCCGCTTGCAAAGGATATTGGTATAAGTGTCCCTCCGACCAGAGATCACCTCGATGACTTGCAAGCAACTCATTATGCTTTGGTACTAGACTATCTATATTTTAATATAGTGATGAAAGATTTTAGGTACAGTCAAGTACTTATGAAGTCTATGTGTGAGTTAAGATGGAATTGACCGCTCCAAGTTGTTGGAGATAATGTTTTGATGTGTTTCAATTTAGTAAAATCTTGGCTAGGATAATCCTTGTGAGGAGTTATAGGATTTATAAAGTTGAGATATAATTCAGATGTATTGATTAAGAGTTGACAGTTTAACTCTATGGTCATCCTGAGCATTGAGGGTCATAGGGATGAATTATATAGTAACCACATGCCAAAGGTTCTTGAATGTTACTTTGCAACCTTTCGGCCTATCCAGACGTCAGGTATCATTGCTAGATGGTCATTTCGATTAGTATAGAAATTAGTTCCTATACTACTAACTAAGATTTGAACCTATGAAGTCATACACAATAGAAATTTCTATCTAATCAGATGGTTGATCAATGATTGAGAATCATTTAAGGGTATAATCATCAATATGATTGATGATTAACATTCTGCAAAAGTTATGATAGAATAATTTATTAATACTTAGTAAACTATAGGAAGATTAATTAATAATTAGATTGTTGATTGGCTCAATTTGATTGAGCAATGAGTTTTGGATCAAGTCTAATTGAATTAGATTCAATTAGGTTGGACCCAATTAGATTGTAAGATGATCTAATCACTAAGGGAGATCGATTTCTAATTTGATTAGGACTTGGGCTCGATTAATTTTGATTGGATTAGAATTTAATTGAGTTGATTTAGTACCTAATTAGATTAGGTTCAATTATCTATTTAGGTCCAACCAAATCAGATTTGGTTAAGGATTGAATTGGGCAAAATGGATTAAGTTTGAATTTAAACCCTCCCTTGCGCCACCTTTAAACTCCATGCCATATTTCTCATCGCACAAATCTGATTTGTGCATGAGAAATCTCCATACCTTAGCCCTCATTGTCGCCTCCCATGGATAAGGATTAATTGGTTTAAGTTTAAATTCAAAAGAAGTTTGAATTTGAACTCAAACCAACCCTAACTAATCCTTATCTTATCCTATCCACACCTTAACGCCAAGCTTAAGAAGGCCTTCATTTTGTGTGACAAAATGAATGAGAAATCGATGAAATTTATTTGAGAGTCATCGTGAGAAGGTGTGAGGATGCGACGCTCTTGTGGGCATGAGGATTTAAATCTTAGGTGTGGGCTTCTACCGTTCTTGGCGTTAGGATTTTGGGTGAGAGGAAAATCAAGAGAGAAAGTGTTCTCGATTGTCTTCTTCCACCAACCTTTCTTCCTCCATAGATCAGCCATCAAGAGGGTCTCTGCATGAGCTAGCACTCTCGAAAGATCGATCAGATCAAGGGCTTCGTGTGGATATTTGTAGAGGCCAGATGATTCGTGCGGTTGCTGCGCAACTAGATGAACCAAAAGTCCACGAAAATCAACTGCGGTGATCTTCAACCCATGCTCAAGTGATGAGATTAGATCTCTGACTTCTTGTAGATATGATCCACTCCTTTAAGTATGATCTACCATGTATTGATGTGATCAATACTTGTTAGATATCAGATTATGCATGTTGTTTATGTCATACGATCCTTAGTAGGTAGTTTATTAGATCTGATCTCATGCATGCATAGTAGATTAAATTGTTTAATCTAGTTTGTTTTCGCTAAAAATTTTTAAAATACATGCATGAAACTACCTGCATTTTCATCAAAGTATTAGATGAGAAACTTGAAAAGTATTTTGAGTTCTGAGTTGCTAGATTGTGTCTTAGACCAAAAAATACCTATAGGGACCTTGAAGAGTTCAAGTGACACACCTTTAGAAGGTATGTCAGATCTGGTCATGATCGAAACTAACCTAACAATTTTTCTTCTACTAGTTGGGTAATAGATTTGGTTCTAGTGTACACTTGTGTACTTCAATGCAGGATTTTAAGGAATGTAGAAGGTTGAGGCTAGGAGAAATAACTCCATGAGTAGGCAACAGAGCAAGAGTTGCTACTGTAGCTATAGGGATCTATTCTCTTCGATTACTATCTGATTTTTGTCTAGAACTAAGAACTATTACTGTGTACCTAATATGAGTAGAAATTTGATTTCTATTTCATGCTTAGCATAGGATTATGAAATTAGTTTCAATAAGAACTATTGTACCATTTATTTAGAAATTAAATGATTGGACGAGGTCACTTAATCAACAGCCTCTATAATTTGCATATCGATGTAGATGAATCAGTTAACTTATCTGAGCAAAAGTGAGTGCCGTTGGATCTAAGAGATCCAGAGATAAGGTTAACCTAAAGTATATATGGCACTTTAGGCTAGGTCATATCGAAAAAGAAGGATTAACAGACTAGTGAAAGATGATCTTTTAGACTCATTCTTAGATGAGTCATTTTCAGTCTGTAAATCCCATCTTCAAGAAAAAATGATCAAGCTACTCTTTGTAGGGCACAGAGAAAGGACCACTAAGGTACTAACTTTGGTCCATACTTATGTGTGCGATCCATTTAATGGGCTAGCTAAAGGAGGTTATCTCTATTTTATCACTTTTATCAATAATTTTCATAATATGGGTATGTGTTTCTTATGAGATACAAATCTAAAGCTTTCGAAAAATTCAAAAAATTCAGATGTGAGGTAGAGAAGCAAACTAAAAATTCACTTAAGGTACTTCGATCAGATCGAGAATGAGAATACTTGAGTGAAAAATTTCTCGATTATCTAAAAAAATGGTATAGTATTGAAAGAATAATATCCTATAAGCCAATCGTATGTGTGATACGATAGAATATTTTTCTATATTTTTATCTTTCAAACTCATATATTTGATATTTATGAAATTAGATATTTTGATTCATTATATGCTGCATCTTAATACTTGTTTAAGATTATACTGAACCCCATAGATTAGGATAATGATTTTAGGATCATGATGAGATCATGCCAGTGAGACCTAAATCTTTGATAGTCTTGATCTAAAATATTTTCAGTCATAGGTTCATTGAGTCAGGGATCAATGATACTGATAAGATTGGCACATCCTATATATGCTCGACAAAGAGGATGGTTGATCTCACAATCACTTGTGTCGTAACACTAATATGAGGATGTGGGTGCTCATTAGAGAATGAGTTCACTAAATTAACCTATCGAGAGAACATTTGATGGAGCCTTATATGCATGTCAGGTGATTGTTTCTAGTGGGAGTAGTACAAGTGATCTTTAGACCTGAAATCATCATAGTACCTTATATATATGAATCTATGTTTCGGTTCATTTCCTAGCTTAGTTCTCTGATCTTTGTATGGGGTGTTCTAGATATGGTGTAGTGTGCATGGAGGTTATAAGTGGTCAACAAAGAATCGATCACTTCTTATAAGGAGAGCGAGCATCTTATATGATCTTATAGGTTGATGATTTGAAAAATCTTTGGTCAAAGCAGAATGATAATTAGAAAAGAGTTTCTAATATATCATCATCTGAATCATCATCTTTTGATCGAGATATATATAGATAAGCATTTGGGCTTGACATTATTCCATGCCCATAGCTCATCTGGGGTGTTGTATGATCGAAGGATTAAATTGCATGATAACTTACCACTGAAGGATACTTTTGATATTTTTACCAAATTTCATATCTTTTGGATAGTCATGATATATTGCTAAACATTAATCTGGACTTGTGGACTCACATGAATTAAAGAAGTTTAATTCAGAAATTAATTAGAAAGAGTTCTAATTAAAATTAATGCATTTGGGTTGACCTAATGTAATCAGATTGGTTTAGGTCATGAATCTGAGTCCCCTACTGGCTAGATATGGAATCCAATAGGTCACAAATTTTGGGATTTGATTTTGCTCTAATTTAATTGGATTTATTATAAATCCTATGAGTTAATTTTATATGTTAGGACATTGTATTAACTCAAGTTTTCAATTGGATTTGGTGCAAAGGTATTTGTGCTAACCCTAATCCTATTGCCTTGACCTAATTGGATTAGGTTTGAACCTTGAACTTTTAGGTGGCTTATCTGATTTATATGGAAGAGTTCCATGGGAAATCAACCACCTCCATGCCAAATCACATGCCAAAATAAATGAGGCACCCACTAATTAGCATTAAAAAGAAGGAAGAGTCCTTTAATAAGACTTTTAGTTTCTGTACCTTATCTTGATTGCCCCACTTTATTCCATGCTAATTCCTAAGGGGATGTGGCATCAGATGGTGCTTAGGGAGTAGTGCATAGAAGAGGATTCCTTCTACTTATTAAACTCCTAACTTATTTCCAAAGGTGAATTAAATCACCATAGAATTCAAGGTGACACCAAGTGTTGGCATCCCTTGGAGATGTCCCTTCATACCTTATAAAAAAGGGGTGCTTCATGGGATGTTTAGCCCCATTTTTGCTGGTATTTTGGTGTGGGATTGTGAGGGAAAAGGTAGAAAAAATCTGAGAAAAGACAAGAAAAATAAGAGAGGAAAAATAGAAAGAAAAGACAAGAGAGAAAAAGGAAAGGCAAGGGTTGCTATTCTTAGGGTTTGAAAATTTTCAATAGTCGGATTTCTGAATCAATTGCGGTGGTGTGCATTTCTGAGAAAAGATTTTTGGCATGGTCTTGGTAAAGATTCAAAGGCATACAGATGGTGGTGCTATCTATTCCTTAAGAAGAAATTTAGCAGTGGTCTTGAGAAAAGGCTGTAGCACTACTTCTATTAGGAAGGACCCTGATCATTTGCTGTGTGGATCACCATTGGAGGACACCTACCTTGGTGTCTTATGGAGAACATTGTTCACCGGATCCTCATCCACAGGAAGGTATAATTTCTACCTTATTGCATGGTTGAATGGTTTGATTGAAGTCTACAAGGTAGATCTAGAGTTTGTGTTCTGGTTGGCTAGTTTAGGTATTCAAACTTGTTTATGCATGTCAAAAATTTTTGAAAATTATATTCTGCTACATGACCAGAACCCAACAAGTCTCTCAATGAACTCCACTTGGAATGCCTTAGCTCAATGGAGTTTTAGAATGGAGAAATCGGATCCTATTGGATATGGTTCGATCTATGATGAGCTTCACTGATCTTTCTTTATTTTTTTGGAGACACACCTTACTGGCTGCCAATTACTTAATTAATAGAGTTCTCTCTAAATCCATTCCTACCACACCATATGTGGTATGATAAGAAGCTAAATTTGGTTATCTTAGAATTTGAGGATGTCCGACCTATGTTAAACAGCAAAAGACGGATAAGTTAGAGGCTAGGTCTATAAGAGCTCATTTTATAGGATATTCAAAAGAGTCTTTAGGGTAATATTTTATCTCCCAGAGGATCATAATGTGATTATGAGCAGACGTGTCAAATTTTTGAAAAAGATTTATCCAGGATGAAAGTAGTGGGAGGAAAATTTAACTCGAAAAGAGTGTCTCTGAAGAGCAACGAGTCATAGAGCCTGTGGAACCCATTCTACCTCATAGATCTAGGAGGATCACACCTCCTCCTGAAAGATCATGGGTATGCTGGAAGAGGATGTAGAGAAAATATTTCTCATGGGTGATATGGACCATGTTGATGATCCTAAAATCTATGATGAGGCGATGTCCGACATCGACTCTGAGAAATGGTTAGAAGCAATGAGATTAGAGATTGACTCGATGCACATCAACCAAGTCTGGACCTTAGTAGATCCACTAGAAGGAATAGTTTGAAAGAATATGTGCCGTACAAGCTAATCACAAGGGTGATGTGATGGGATTTTTCTGTATCTTCTTCCAACTCATGTAATGATATTTTTGTTCTGATATTAATAAATGAGGCATCATAATTCATCATTTCAATTGATCTTTCTATGTTAAAGATTATGATAAACTCTAAAGATTAGGGTAATAATTTAGAGGACATGAATGGATCATTCCTATGAGTCCTAAAATTCTAAAATTCTAATCTTAAACATTCCTGATCATAGGAGCATTGAGTCGATGATCAATATTTCGGATAGACTGGTACATCCTATATATGCTCGATGGAGAGGGTGGCAATTTCATTAGCCACTTGTGTGGGACACTAATACAAGGATATGGGTGCTTATTAAAGAATGAGTTCACTAAATTGACTCATCGATAGAGAACATCTTATGGAGCCTTACATGCATGTTAAAAGATGGTTCTCTATATGGAAGTTGTGCAAGTGATCCTTAGACCTGAGACCACCATGAAATCTTATGCACATGAATGTATATTTTGGTTCATACTTAATCATGGCATTAAGTCATGAACGGGTGTTTGAATATGGTGGAGTGTGTATGGATAGAGGTTGTGAGTAGTCAATAAAGAATCCAATCACTCCTAGTAAGAGGAGATAATATTCTATGTATTCTCATCTCTAGATAACTTGAGAAATCTTTGACCAAAGCAAAATGAAGATTAGATAGGATTTTTAATGCTTCATTAGAGTTATCGCTGATTGATGGAGAATCGATAAGAATATGTGTTTGAGTTTGATATAAATCCATACTCATAAACATATTCAGGATGCAGGATGATCGAAGGATTGAATTGCATGAAAACTTACCACTGAAGGTTATATTTGATATTTCTATCAAATTTTATATCTTCTGGATAGTCATGATACATTGCTAGATGTCAATCTTGACTTATAGATTTAAATGAATTAATAATTTAATTCATTCTTCAATTAGAAGGTTTTCTAATTGCTAAATTTAGGTGGGCATGAATTGGACCTTGATCGGTTAGGAGCGGATCTAATCAAATTAGGTCAAGATGCATCCAGACCTACTGCTGACTAGATGTAGAGCTCAATGGATCATACACATAAAAAATTAATCAAAAAATTGATTTGATAAGGTTGATTGGACCAATTGATCCAATTAGTTAGCCGGTGAGCATGCTAAAAGAATAAAGCCCTACAAGCCAATCGCATATGTGATATGATGGGATGTTTTCTATATTTTATCTCCTAAACTCATGTATTTGATATAATTTATTAATAAAGTTAGACATCTTTGATTCATTATATACTACATCTTATACTTGTTTAAGATTATAATGAACCCTATAGATTAGGACAATGATTTTAGGGCCATGATGAGATCATACCAGTGAGACCTAAATCCTTGATAGTCCTAATCTAAAATATTTTAGTCGTTGGTTCATTGAGTCAGTGTTCAATGATATCGATAAGACTGGCACATCCTATGTATGTTTGATGAAGAGGATGGTTGATCTCACAACCACTTGTGTGTGACACCAATACAAAGATGTGGATGCTCATTAGAGAATGAGTTCACTGAATTGACCTACGAGAGAACATCTGATGGAGCCTTATTTGCATGTCAGCTAGTTATTCTTTAGTGGGAGTTGTGCAAGTGATCTTTAGACCTGAGATCACCATGGTACCTTATGTACATGAATCCATATTTTAGTTCATTTCCTAGCTTGGTTCTCTGATCTTTGTGTGGGGTGTTCTAGATATGGTGAAGTATGCATGAAAGTTGTAATTTGTCAATAAGGGATCGATCACTCCTAATAA
This sequence comes from Elaeis oleifera, assembly GCA_000441515.1. Lineage (NCBI taxonomy): Eukaryota > Viridiplantae > Streptophyta > Magnoliopsida > Arecales > Arecaceae > Elaeis > Elaeis oleifera. The sequence continues at coordinate 398,333 of KE505510.1, forward strand.
GGGGAGTGTGTTAGATGTATGTCCTAAAAGCTAATTATTAGCTAACACATTTTTATTCTATGATACATATTTATACTTAAACTATTGATTTAATCAATAAAGGGTAAGTTTCATTTTTATTCAAGTGTTATATGTCTTTGAATCATCTTGAAATTGATGTTACGATACATATTCTCAAGTATTGAGAATTAGAGACATATATGATCAATTCCTAAATTGCTTCCAGTCATAGGATAGTTATAGAGACGGTGATCCATCTGGATAGACCGATGCACAATTCGCTTTCTTTGAGATAGATGAGTCTCTCATCTACAGTGTAGAGACACTGAACGAAAAGTGTAGATAATTGTTAGAGAATAACTTGTATTCAGCGTGACCATATGAGAGATCATATAAATTTTGTTAGATTTGTATCCTAGAAGTCAATTGTTGGCTGACACATTATATAATTTCAGGACTTAATCTTGTACTTGTAATATTTTATTATCAATAAGGCCTTTTCATTCCAATCATGTTTATGTGTCCATGATTTATCCTACAAATTAATAAAGATAATTTTATATATTCTCAAAGTATGGAGAATTTAAGACATATATTAATTAGTAGTTAATTTTAAATACTCTCAATCAAAGGATCATCATGAAGGACAGTGATCAATCTATTCGAGATCGATGCACGGTTCACCTCCCTTATGGACAGATGAGTCTCGAGTTTGTAGTGTAGGGACACTGAGATGAGGATACGGATGGTTGTTAGAGAATAACTTGCACTGAGTGTGACCAACATGAGGAACCACATGGATGTCTACTCACTCATCAGTGGTCTTCTCGATACTGCAGTGGTATGAATGGTCCTTTGACCTGTAGTGTCATCGGCTATTCGCAGTGAGGTAATTGGGTTTGACTGCATGTTCCCTTAGTTCCTAGCCATTCGGATCTTTACTATATATGTTGGCTTCAGTAGGTTCAGATTCGTTGTTTGAAGTAGGTGCATCTAGATGGAATCTATCGATCTTGATAGAAAAGGAGAAGTCCCATGCGATTCACGAGACTGAGCTCAGAAAGTCTTTAGCCAAAGTAAGTGTGAATACTGAAAAAGAGTTTTCATAAGACTCACAAATGAATTTGAGTCAAGCCAATCTAGCATATGACTGACAATGGGGTCTGACGAGTTCTCCATAACCTCCATCAAATCGGAACTCACGATAGAATGACTGAATCATATGATAACTACACCTAGGGATTCAAATTTTATTCTATTGGGTTGTCACTACATACTGCTAGATGTCACTGATAGATTGTGGGACTCATCGAGCATCGTCTTGATGATCAATGACTCTTGAAGGGTAGAATTGAAATTGTTCCAACCCATTGAAAAGAGTTTCGATGATATTGTGATGGAGATCATAATATATCTCACTACCAAATAGAATGAAACCTATGGGGTCACATATTAAGGGATTTAATCTTAAATTTGCCAATTGGGCTTATGAAGTTCTAATTGGATTAGGATTTATTGAAATTCTATTGGATTTAGGAGAACCATGCTAGCACATGGTTAAACCTAATTCTTCTCGAGACTTCGATTGGATCAAGTCCATTGCATTGAACCTAACCTAAATCCATTAGGGTTTAGTTGGATACCTAGTTGTAAGCCCAAGAGGATTGGATTAAGTCAATGAGTTGACTAAATTATCCCTTCATTATCTCCTTATTATCTTCTCATTATATCCTAATATAGTATGAAAATTTTGGAAAGATGTGGTGGCACCTTCCTCCCTTTTTGGCAGGACCAAGGGGCGCCAACCCCTTGGATAGTGTAAGAGGGGCCTACCCCCTCTTGTGGCTAGGTGTGGAAGGAGAGAGAAAGAGAGGGGCCAGCCCCCTCTCTTGCATGAAAAACCTTAGAATGGGGTGCCAAGGGTTGGCACCTCAACCACCTACCTTTCTTGCTGAGGGGCGCCCACTCAGTCTGTCTTACCTGACTGGGGTGCTCCATCTACTTGCCAAAGGAGGTGATGGCCTTTTCATTTAGGTCTGATTTTTTTGGAAAGAAAATCAAATTAAAGGTAAGAGATCTTATAAGATAAGATCTAACTTTTTTAGCTTAATTGGATAATGATTTGAATCAGGAAAGGCCTATATAAAGAGAAGGTCTCCTAGAATTTTATAAGTTAGTTATTTTTGATTAAAAAAAAAAATCAGATCTCTCTCCCTCTCCACACCACACCCTCTCGCTCTTCTCTTTCCAACACCCAAGATTTGGACATCCCATCCTTCTACACGTCAAGAGGTGAGGAGTTGTTCTTCTACAGCAAGAATGAGAAGAAGAAAGCTGTAGTTCAAATGTTGAAGTTACAGTCCAGATCATTTGCTGATCAAGGTTCAAAGAGACATAGATCTTTCATGGAGAAGAAGGATCTAACATAAGAAGATGGATTCAAGGTTGATCCCAGTGGATACCTGTAGAGGCCGGATTAGTATGTAGCTCAAGGACCTTCGAATCTAAGATCATCGATAGCGGTGAATTTCTATCCACGCAAAAGTATTGAGATTTGATCTCATCTTTATTTTATTTTTAGATTATATGCATATCCTTA
>KE505511.1:20209-35581 GCA_000441515.1 Elaeis oleifera
GGTCGAACCACCGATTGCACCCTGACTACTTCCCACTTTTCTGCATCCGAAGCTGTATAGTCACTTCTTTAGCTCCATCTCGACCTTTATCTCTTGAGGAACCTCTCCTTCAGCATGCCAAACCTACCAATCACTCCTCATCCATCAAACAGCTCCCGCTGCCCATCTTTTCCAAAGAACCTTATAGCCTAACCATCACACCGTCCAGCCTTTCTTCCTTCAAGGCCGAATTCAACCAGAGTTGGACAAAAAAACCTACCATCCAAATCTTCCACCCTAAGAAACTTCCTTCCCATCAAGTCTTTCAACCTCCACCTTCAACCTGATGCTCCTGGTTAGCCAAACCATAATAAAACAAAGACGGATCTGAGGCATACCGTGGAATAGGTGTATAAATTTCAGCAAATAGCCTCCTGTTGACGCCTCCTTCTCTTAATCCTCCTAGGATTAGATCGACCCATAATTAAAATAATAGATATGTGGTTGATCCAAGAACTTACTATTTTAATGCATAAAATATCTTAAATTTGGGCATTAAGAAATAGTTCTACGAATATGAGATGTTCAGGATATTCTGTAGTAGATTTATAATTTCATCTTGTGTGACTTCTCCCTCGCTTCATGCTTCACCTAGCTCTGATACCAATTGTTAGACCTTAGCCCCTAACCAACTTTCCAAAAGATAATTGCTTAAGAGAAGGTGGGGTTTATTAGTCTTTATTAACTATACAAAATTCTGCATTCCTGAGTTGACCTGCATCGAGCCAAATCACCCTCATGCAACAGGCTGGGTGGTAAATCCCATTCAATTATTTTGGTCTCTGATATCACTCTGATATCAATTGTTAAAACTATCGTGCATCTATGTAGATCCGAGAAGACCTACAATAGAGCCTTTTGTAAGAGTCCATGGTAATCTGGACTCTTTATGGGTCAGCAAACTTCATGCCCTAGATCGTGGCACACCTTGAACCCTACTTAGCAATCTAGTTCGTATCTCCCTTGCTTCCAGAGATCTAGAATGCACCTCTAGATTTGATCTTCCACCCACAACACCCTAAGAATCAGGACTTAAGGTGTGGTATCTTAAGGTTATCAGATCTGAACTTGAAACCTTGATGAGGAGTCTTTGTTGGACTAGAACTCTATGATAGCAGCTCCCAAACCACAGTCTTTAATTGTGCACTCCATCTTGGCCCCTACACACCTCTGATCTAAACCAAACCAGAGCCCAAACCTTTTCATGAGATCATCTAATCATCCTCCTAAAAATTAGGATATTGAGACATCCAACAACTGGAGCTATACTACACAAAAGAGAGATCTTGCAGTCTTCTACAAAACTATAGCCTTTACCCATCTTTACCTTGTTCTTCCTCTCCCTGAACCCTGTTGATACCAGACCTGAAACCCTTCATTCTAGATCTAAAAATATGCTCCTTCAAACCCCCAATTAGTAGAGAAGAGGGGATGTGGAGACCTAGGAGATGGCAGCACAAAGGGTGATGGGGAGCCTCCCTCCTCCTAACCCTAGGGCATCTAGGGTTTGAGGGAAGCACCCCCCACTCTAGGGCTTCTTTCTTGCTACCTAGTGTGGCATGCAAAACTAGAGAGAGAGGGAGAGATTATGGAGAAAAGCTTTCTTTGATTCTCTTTCTTTAGGGTTTACAATATACAAATATATATACCTATTATATGGACCAAAATCCTAGTTCAAAAACTTTCTAGGCTAATCTAATCTGAATGCACTCATCCAAACCTATATACACCCATGGTGTGATCATGCACTCAACCCCATGGACCCAAACTTGGTCCAAACTTAGATTAGCCCCCATGAGACCCATAAACTAGGGCCTCATGACCATGGAGGGCTGAACCTCTACCCTAGGACCAAATCGGTCCTGGTCTTAGGATCCAAAGCAGTCCTAAAATCTTGAAGTCAAACCCATGGCTCCTCTCATGGCCTCTCAAGACTTGGGAGCACCACATCAACTCCTACACACTATCGTTGGACTTGCATGGCTAAGTTGGAACGGGGTAATCTACATTCAAATGCAGTTCAAGCCTCCTACCGATAGGCACAAATGATCGAACCAGCTCCACTTCACTCGCCCCAACACCCTCAAAGCTTAAGAGAAAACAATCGATAGGATTGATAGCCAGAGGCTTGCAAGGAGGACTCCATCTCAAGCCTATGTTGGCATTACTCCTGATGAGAAGACAAACTCGAGAGGAAGGTTCAGAAACTGAAGCATGGAATCGGTGAGCTCCAGGGAGCTAGCTGTCAACAGAATGATGGCTATAGCTTCACAACCCAACCTCTATTCTCTCAAGAAATACTAAGTGAACCAATTTCAAATTGGTTCAAATACCATAGGTCGAGTAGTATGACGGCATGATCGATCTGCTCGATCATCTGGAGGGTTACAGAGCCCTCACGATGCTGCAAGGGGCATCAGACGCCCTCCTTTACCAAGCCTTCCCAATGACTCTCAAGAAGAGCACGAGAGTCTGGTTCTTCAATCTCCTATGAGGATCGACTCATTCCTTTAAGCAACTAAAAAGATAGTTTGTAATGCACTTCGATAGCCAGAGGCCACAACTGAAGAATAACAATAGCCTCTTCTCTATTATGCAAAGAGAAGGTGAGTTGTTGAGAGACTACGTGATGCATTTTAATGCGGCCATACTTGAAATCCATGACTTCAATGAGTTTGTCTGATGTTGGCAATGAAATTAGGACTCAAAGATGAGTACCTAAGTTTCATCTTGAATAAAAATTTTTCAAAGGACTATGCCAACCTCCTCATCTGAATGCAAAAGTATACCCAAGCTAAAGAGAATGAAGTACTTTGATGAAAAGAAGAGAAGAAGAATGGTGACAAGAAGAGGCCCCATAATGATAAATGTGGAGCTGCAAAGGAAGGAGGAGAAAATCACTCTCAAAAATAAAAAAGGAAAAAAAGTCCTCCACATCGCTTCAATAGCTACACCCCTTTCTTTGCCCCTCGTGCTCAGAACTTTATGGAAATCAAAGGCAAAGACCTCATGCATCGGCTTTCGAAGATGAGAGCACTAGCAGACTAGAGGGGCATAATGAAGTACTGTCGCTTCCACCATGATCATGGCCATGATACTGAGGAGTGTCGCTAGCTGAAGAATGAGATCGAAGACCTCATCCATCATGGATACCTCAAAAAATATATTTGCAACAAAGAAAAGGGCTCGATGGAGGAATCACAACAGGTGAATGCCAATATGGAAGACAACCTCGACAACAACCCGATGGCTGACATCATCAACATGATTGTGGGATTGGCTGGCGGCAGTAGGACAGAAGAAAGGAAGAAGCTGGCGGGTCCACCTTAAAAAGGTGGCTAATTAAGGAAGCAAACTTATCTTCTAATTATGTTAATTCTTTTTCAATAATGATGTAACTAGAGTTCAAACTCTTCATAAAAATGCTATTATCGTTTTCATGATAATAGAGAAATATAATGTATAAAAAATTTTAATTGATAATAAAAGTTCTGCTAATATGCTATTTTATGATGCTTTCTAAAAGATGAAACTGCCCAAATGACAACTAAAGTGAATCAGTACACTGCTGGTCGGTTCTCCAATAATGCTATACCTATGAAGGGTGAAGTAGAACTACTTATAGCTATAAAAAAATCGCCTCAACAAGCAACTATGCTCCCTAACTTTCTCATTGTCCGAATACCTTCAGTATATAATGCAATCCTCAGATGATTTGGATTAAATACCTTGAGAGCCTTTATCTCAACGTACCATCTCCTCATCTAGTTTCCAACCAAGAATGGAATTGAAAAGATGAGAGGTGACCAAGTACTTACGAGATAATGTTTTATGGCAATAGTCCAAGGGAAAAAGTCTAAGAAAACTCTATCAATCGAAGTGTTGGACCTAAGAAAGAAAGAAGATGAAAATTGAGGCGAACCTGTGAGCAACCTAAAGAAGTGATGCTCAAAAGTGATCCTGATTGAATTATTAAGATCAGAAGTTGGCTATCCGAATACATCAAAATACGGTTAATAGACTTTTTTTGAAAAAATGCCAATGTGTTCACATGGTTAGCATCCAACATGCTAGGTATCTCCTTCAAAATTATCACCCATAAATTAAATGTTGACTCACACCATCTCTTTGTCCGATAAAAGAAGAGAAGTTTCACCCTAAAAAGGCAAAAGATGAATGAGGAAGTTGACAAACTCCTCGAGGCTGGATCCATTTGAAAAGTTCATTATCCAGAGTGGATTGCCAATGTGATCATGGTGAAAGAAATCAATAAAAAGTGGAGGATCTGTGTTGACTATACCGATCTTAATAAATCTTACCTCAAAGATAGTTTTTTTTACCAAAGATTGCTCAATTGGTTGATGCCATCTCGAGCCACAAACTTCTAAGCTTCATGGATGCATTCTTCGATTACAATCAAATTGAGATGGCATCCAAAGACAAAAGAAATAGCCTTCATAACAGGGTGAAGGTTGTACTGTCACAAAAGGATGCCATTCAAATTGAAAAATACGAGAGCAACTTGCCAGCACCTTATAAACAGTGTTTTCAAAGAATAGATCAGCCACAATATGGAAGAATATATGGTTGATATGCTTATCAAGAGCATTGAAGCCGCACAGCATGTCGTCGATCTCAATGAAGCTTTCAATAAACTCAGACACTACCAAATGAAGTTGAATCTAAGTAAGTTTGCCTTTGGGGTAAGCTTCGAAAAATTTTTCGACTTCATGATTACCCAATGAGGAATCGAAGCAAATCCAGAAAAAATCCAAGCACTTATAGAGATAAAACACCCCACCAATAAAAGAGAGGTTCAATGCCTAACTATGAGAGTGGCAGCACTAAGTCAATTTATCTCTAGATCGGCCGAAAAGTGTCTCCTATTCTTCAAAGCAGTAATGCAAGCAAAGGACTTCGTGTGGTTGGAAGAACGCCAATTTGCTTTTGAAGAACTTAAAAAATACCTAGGATTAGCACCTCTTCTATCCAAACCAATCAAAGGTGAGAAACTGTACATGTATTTGTCAGTCACCTTGCAGGAATAAACTTGATCCTCATCTGAGAAAAAGCTGACATACAAAAATCGATCTACTATACTAGCAAAATTCTCAGAGATGCAAAGATAAGATACACAATGACTGAAAAAAAATCTATACGATCATCATCACCAGCCAGTATCTTCAACCATACTTTCAAGCACATATAGTCGTTGTATTCACCAACCAACCCCGAAGGCTATCCTTTGAAAATTGGATATGTTTGGATGTCTAGCGAAGTGGGCGATGGAGCTCGACAAATTCAACATCAAGAACCAACCCTGCACATCAATAAAGGCACAAATAGTGGTTGACTTCATCATCGACTGTATGATCCCTGAAGATAAGTCAGTTTTGGATATTTTGGAACTAAAAATTGCCTCATCAGATAATTGATGGATATTGCACATGGATGGGGCCTCGAACAGCCAAGGAAGGGTGTTGGTTTGATCATCACCAACCCCGACAAGGTCATTACCAAGTGCACATTGAGGTTCAACTTCAGCATGATGAATAATGTGGCTGAATATGAAGCACTTATCATAGGATTAAAGATCACAAAAGAGCTCGACATCGAAGTCAAGGTATTCTCTGACTCTTAACTCATTGTGAGCCAAATGCAAGGCAAGTATGAGGTGAAGAATCTTACAATGTCTAGATACCTTCAAAAGATAAAAGATCTGTCGATTGGTTTCCAAAATTAAACATCCAAAGAATTCCTAGATCAAAAAATATCCAAGCTGATGTGCTGTCATATCTAGCCACCTCCAATTCTACCGAGCTGGGATAGAGGATTTATGTTGAACACTTGAGTGTCCCAAGCATTGATGAAACCTTGAATGTTAACCAAATTGACGAAGAGCCAAGTTGGATGGAACCATTGATCGACTATTTGAGCAATGGCACCATTTTGACTGACAAAGGAGGCCTAAGTAATCAAATGACAAACTTATAGTATATCCTTCTTAATGGCCAACTATACAAGAAATCTTTTTTGATGTTCTTGCTCAGATGCCTCAGGCCATCCGAAGTTGATTATGCACTCTGAAAGATCCACAAAGGAATCTACGGCAACCATGTTGGAAGCAGAACACTAGCATACAAGCTATTTCGATAAAGATATTATTGGCCATCGATGAGAAAAGATGTAAAAGATTTTATTCTCAAGTGTGATCAATATCAGAGGAATATCAATATCTAGCAAAAGCCAGCATCCCCTCTCACCCTGATCTTATCACTGTGGCCTTTTGCGATGTGGGGAACAGACATTCTTGATCTTTTCTCGATGGTATCGAATCAAACAAAATCCCTGATTGTCACAATTGGTTATTTCATGAAGTGGGTGGAAATAAAACCTTTGGCACATATCACCAAACAAAGATCAAAACTTTATCTTGAAATCAATCATCTACTAATTTGAAATTTTGAGAGCGATCACACTGACAACGGCCGACAATTCAACAATGCAAAGTTTAGAGACTTCTGCTCTAAACTTCATATTAAGCATCGGTTCACTTCAGTTGGGCATCCCCAATCAAATGGAGAAGCCGAAGTCACAAACTGGATAATTCTCCAAAGACTTAAGAAGAGGCTAGATCAAGCTAAGAGACTGTGGCCGATGAGATCTACAATATTATTTAGGCATACCAACTACATCCCAAACACTAACTAAAAGATGCCCTTCAAACTTGCCTTCGATGTAAAAGTTGTCACTCCCGTAGATATCGATTTCTTTGCATAGAGTGGAGAGCTTCAACAAGCAAGAAATTCTGATCATCTCTGCTCCGAACTTGACCTACTCAAGAAATCAGAGAGAGAGCTTGGATCAAAATGGCCTCTTACCAATAGAAGATGGTTGTTATTACAATTCAAATGTCAAGTTGAAGGCCTTCAATTGTGGGGATCTTGTCTTATATCGAGCTGAAGTCTCTAAACCTACTGAGCAAGACAAGCTTGCTCCGAACTAGGTCGGGCCCTATCAAATCTCTGAAGTAATATGACCTAGATCCTATCAGATCGAAGAGCTGGATGGTACATCTAGACCTCAAACTTGAAATTCAAAAACCTGAGAATATATTATCAATAAGTCTTATTTACAAAGAATATTCATTGAAGTCCTTGTTTCAAGACATCTACTTCATTTCAAAGGTTATGAATCATTTTGGATTACAATTAAATCACTTCGGCCTACAATCTATATTGTATATGGCTACTTCATCTTGAGTTAGCAAGTTCAAAATCGAAGATAGAAGTGACAAGATAAATTTGAAGAAGAATTTCATTCCACTAAACTATATTGTCTACATCTTATTAAAAAATAATAATAAATAAATACAAAGAGATGTAAAGTCTGGTCCGGAGTCAGGTCTCATCATCTCCCATGTCCTTTGAGTCTCTCTAATGATCTTCCTCGACTTCAGTAGCAACTTTGAGAGTGGCTTCTGGAGCGATCCCAATGACGGCATCAACATGAATCTCTTCACGTGCCTGCTCAAGAACAAGATCAGCGATGACACTCATGATCACCTCTTTGGTAGCTACCACAGCGTCGAAAGGATTAGCCATCTCTAGAGAAATTATTGCTTCGGGTGTAGGAGTCTCATCCTTCTTATCTTCACTATCCACTGGCTCAGCCACCTTCGAACAAGATGACTGATGTCAATCTCCTAGTAAAGGTCCTTCACGAGATTACGGCACTCTTTGTAGCCGACATGATATGAGCCAAAGGCAGCTATGAAACTTTGGCCTTGAAGTCTCTAGAGGCCTTGTAGTCCTCCACCTTGATCCTCTCCCTCAAGATTTGGTCCTCAACTATCGAGAGCACCTTCTCCATCTTCGCCTTATATCAAAGGTGATCACCTAAATGGGCCAAATCTCTGTCCCTATCCCACCATTGTCTATTGACATCCTCTTGCAAGGACTTTACCTTCTCATGAGACTCCTCGAGATCGACTGTCAATCATATCTTAGTGCTCTTGGCATCCTTGGTTGCAGCCTCGAATTCCAACTTCATGGCTGATAGCGACTCTTTGGCCTTCTTCCACTTTTCCTCTACCTCCTTAAGCTTCTCCTCGAGCGAAGCCTTGACCTTCTCATTTTCAATTAAAGCCTCTCTCACAAAGGTGAGGGTATGCACCAACTATTCAAGAAGCACAAGTCAGGAAAGAGGCGAACCAAAAAAAAAGGGGGAGAAAGGACTCACTCCAATGATTCTAATGGTACTAGAATCCAGTGCATCCTCCATAGAATATATCCTCCTAGTCTCCCAATCTACTGAGAGAATTAGAAGATTTGTCAACTCCTTAGTAAGATGATGATCAAAGAACAATACCGCATCCTCATCACCCATCTTCATCAGTATAATCTTCCCCTTCATGTAGCAGCTTCAAAGGAAGGATGGTCAACTTTCAAAGAGGCTTTAGGGACCATGGTCGTCGGAACAACAACCTCCACTTCAGACATGAAAATTATGGATGCAAAGACTTTAGGAACTTTAGTTCTTGGTCTCTCCACCACCTCCATGTTGAGAGACTTTGACCAATGTCGGCATGGACCCGAAGTGGAGATCTTCCTCCTCTTCGAGAGCTCAGCTTCCATAGGCGCGTTCAATTTCTTCTTCTTTCTTGATGGCATCGTGGTGATGTCATCAAAAGTGATCTTCATCTCTGTAACAACAAAATTGGAAGAAAAGTTGAAAGCTTGCAGTCGAAAGCAAAAAAAAAAAGAAAAGTAGCGACCTACATTAGGGATTGATACTGCTGATGCTTGCATCCAAAAGATTCTGCTTGGTTAGAAGATTCTTGAACAAGGGAACCTGAACTCCAACTCAATTTTGGTAGTTTTTGAAATCCTCCTAGAGTGGTTTGTCTTTAGAATTTGGTCCTAACCTAGGTTGGCCCCAAGTGGTCCTAAAATGCTAAGATTGATCTAAAGAACAAAAAGTATCTGTTCTTCCAGCTCTGCACCAAAGATAGAAGACTAGTAATGATCTTACACTTTAACCATGGAGATAAGTACTACCAATCCTTATCATATGAGTATTTTTCAAATAAAAGACACCTAAAAAGCAAGCATCGTGGGGAAACCTTGACAACATTATAGATAAAAATGAAGGTTATCAAAGACCTAATCCTATTTGGAGCTATCTGAGTGGGAAGGATCTGGTAATAGTCGAATAAGTTGCAAATAAAAGAATGTAAGGAGAATCGAGATCAAAAAAAAGTGCCTCTTCATAAAAGACGACACATCTTTCTAGGAGTTTTGAAACCCTTTTGTCCTATCTAAAACTATCAACCTAAACTTTGAAAGAATGAAGTACTGAATCCAAAATTTTCTCAAATCAAATTTAGTGAGATGGGACCTCTAATGGTCAGGACCTAAGGATGCTTGTCCTTGACCATGAGAGGCTCCATCAGAAATCTTAGGAGAAGCTACTTTAGAAGGATCAGGAAACTCTAAACTGCTATCTATCCTAAGCCTACAATGGGCCATGAATTTCAAAGAGAGAAAAGAAGAAACTGAAAGAATGTAAAAATAAAGACCTAAGAAGCCTAAGAAGCTCAAGGATCCAAGAGGAAGAGGGAAGAACCGACTAGAAGGTTCTTACCAAAAACTTGATTGAGAAGCACTCAAAAATCTCTAGAAAGAGACCACGATCGCAAGAACTTCAGGAGTAAAGGAAAAGGCAACAATGGTGGAAAATGAGAGCGAAACTCAGACAACTGAATATATACAAAGACTTCAGATGGCCGAGACCTTTCTGTTCTCATCTGGTGCTCAAGATGCTACCACATGATATTGGCTGGTGGATTGAAAAGACATGTAAGAAACTGTACCTTTGGAAATTATTGCGATGCCTCAAATCCTACTCTGGCATTTATGGCAAAAAGGGCATGTTAGCGACCTTTTCAAAATCAAGCGGGTGCCACCTTTTATGCCACAATTGGTAATAAATGTTAGAGTGGTGAGCGACAGTTCCATCATAGAGTTCATACCATTTTAGGCACTGAATAGTGGTTGGACCCAAGAGCACCCAACCACCGCAAACACCAACCGAAAAGTCACTTTGATAGAAGCTTGGCACAAATGATCACCAATCCAAGTCATCATACAATTTTAGCATCTTGACACTAGTATGAGGTAGTGTCCTACTACTTCTACCATATTAGTGAATCCCCATAGTTGCATTAAAGCTCGCTCCGATGTATGCCATTGGAATCCAGAAGAAGACCTACTTCCCAATACGAAGTACTTTGCATTCGGAAGTGGGGGGCAAAGTGTTATACTATATTTGGTCCTCTACTGACATGACCAATTTTCAAAGATGTGGTGAACACAGCATTGCAATGTAGTGATCTACATCATATGATCTGAGTAGCACCTTAGACATCGGCATCCAATCAATCATCTGTAAGAGATCGGTAACCCCGTGAGGTCCACATTGTCTGGCTTTGGCCGATATCGTTTCCATTTCTGCCTCAACTCTCTATAGGCCATCCCCCGAATCGGACGCCTCCAAGGAGCTCTTAGCATGCGAAAGATGGTGAACTGGCAGTATGTTGTAACAGTCCACTACTCTCCCAAATATGAACAGCTGACCTTGTAACAACCTGCTGACATCCACCACTCCGACTTTGACAGGCCTTAACCGCCTAACAGACTTTTCTATAAAATAGAAAGGTAAGGAAAAAAGGAGGATTTTGGACTCCACTTACTCTCATGTTCTTCCTTTACTGTTTTCCTCTCCGACTGTTACTAACTTAACCATCAGAGGGTCTTCAACTGGAGAATCTCCATCTTCTTTTCCGACGTGTGTGGATTTTTTGCTAAACTTCATATCCCAAATCGAGGTATGGCTACTCTGGCTTAACGGGTGTCCCCTAGCCGTTCCACCACCTCACTAACCATCAGAGAGGTGCAGTAACAACATCAAGATTCAAGAATGCAATTCCACATGGCCATCTCAAGAAAGAAATCCTTCACAAGTTAATCGAAGCTGATCCTAATGTTTACTCGACAAATAGAATCACAAGGTTGGGTTGAATACTTAGGTTGTCTAGATTGAAAAATTGCAATGCGGTCAATCCAGCTATTGTTAAAACAAACCTGGGTTCTTTATTTTAACAAATGACAATATCATTCTCATTTTGGAGAAGAAACACGTTCAAAGTCCTTATCAAAATTCAACATAAAGAACCTTAATTTGTAGCATGAAAATTTGGTGTGCATGTAACTTGAAACAAGATTTCACTCTCTCAGTCATTTGTGCTCCCAAATTCCCCAAAAGTTTGTATGCTAGTTGCCAAGCATGCCGATGCTCCCATCATTCTGAGCACTCCAAAATAATTCATACATAAGGTTAATCTTCTACTGTGATCCAAAGATACACTGCAGCATTAGTGGAACTTCAACATATCAAACTAATCTGAATCAATATTAAGTCTGTTGTAATTAAGTTTGCTAATCCACATGCTCTTGCAACTCATTTTTCAGCAGATAAGTTGATGACTATTTAGTTTCATGACCTTCTTCAATCGGTGCGTCATGGTCAGCTTGCATCCATTGCTGCTTAATCATCAGTATATTGCATGTGTGTAGTAATGGCACTTAAAATCCTTGGTTAAATGATTCGCACTCAAGGTTATTATTCCTTGATTTATTGATTCTATTTATTCTAGCTTCCTAGGCATCTAGCATACAGTTGAGCATTGCTTGATCAAGAAGGATGCACTTTTGAGCTGCTGGATCAGTTGAAATCAATTGGCAATGGACATGCTAGTGAAGCAGTATGTACGGACACATGCAAGCACGATTTTCTTAACTAACCAAGGTGCATCAAACATCACTCAAGCAGCCCACCTACCATTCTCATACCAGCTAAATCAGGTTAAGACTACAACTTTCTCCATGAAATTGCAAGATCTGATGAACTTCATCCCTCCAGTATTCTATCCATCCTAGTGTGAGGTGGCTTGGCTGACAACCTTTGCTGCAGCAACACTTGTTCATCTTGCTCCAAGCTCTCGGAGTTCTTATATGACAACAGACATCATTGAATAGATTCAAGGCATGAAGTAGCGGTTGATAGTGAAAGTAACCTGACCTACCTTCCGACCTAGCACTTTCAGCACAAGCTAGTCAATTAGTCAGGCCACTATGCCCACAACTTAAATCCTCAACCTATGATTGATGAAATGTGCATGATAGAATCTTGCTGAGTAGGAGCCCAATAAAGCAAGTCTCAGGGCCCACAAGGAGTAGGGCAAGAAGACTCAGAGAAGGAATATCGATAGCTGAACACAGGACATCCCAGGAGGTATAAAGGTAGGAAATGAGAGAGCTGGGAAGTGATATGTCCAGCCAACTCCTATAAGAGCAGCTAGTAGTTTCCCATTTCAGCTTAAATGCAAGAAAATATGAATTATACAGCCAAAGATAGGGTGCAACCTTAAATTTTCTTTTATGTTGCATTACAAAAACCTTATAATCAACTGTATGCAGTCAAAGATGAGTACCATAAAATACAGAGTAATACTTTTTTTCTCCTCCTCTCTTATACTCCTAAGTCATATATAATCACTGCTACAAAAAGACCTATGGTAGCGGTTTAAAACCACTGTAATAGCTCAAAAATTACTGCCATAGCCTAGGACAACGGTTGTCTAAGCGCTGCCATTGTGGCCATCGCCGTAGTCGATGATAGCGATTTTTTGTCTATGGCAGTGGTTATATCAACCGCTGCCACAGATAACCTATGGTAGTGATTTTAAAGCTATGGCAGTGATTGCCAAACTGCTGCCATAGCCTTATCTACGGCAACGGTTATGTCAACCGCTGCCATAGAGATTTATGACGGTGATTGGCAAACTGCTGTTGTAGACTTTGATCAATCAAAGGCCAGCCGGGGTCGGACGATTGCCGACAGTTGCTAGCCAGCTGCCTACCGATGATCAACAGGAGGGGATGATGACGATAGGTAGCGATGGCAGATGGGGCCCATAGCGGTGGCGGTCGAGGAGGCATGACAACCGATGGTGGTAACGGGGAGGCAGCGGTGGGTAGGGCCTGTGGCGAAATGCTCAAACCCATACTATTGGTGGTTGACAACTTAAGCCTTCATATACTATTCATTCATTATTTCCACAGTCGATATAGGACTATCAAAATCAATCATTATTGAACTTACGATAATGGTTGTCATTGACCACTGTTGTAGGTTGGACATATGGCAGCAGTTGATTGGCAACCATTACTGCAGGTCAACCTACAGCAGTGGTTGCCCTTGACCGCTGCAGTAGGTCCAACCTATGGTAGTGGTTGTCCTTGACCACTGCAATAGGTTCAACCTACGGCAACGGTTAGTTATAACTGCTGCCATAAGTCCAACCTACGGTAGCAGTTCGCAATAACTACTGTCGTTGGTAGAATATAAATCTTTTTTTCTGAATATGATATAATTTAAATTTAAAGTCTATCTTCATCATTTATTGTCTAAATAATTATCATTAGAGTATCATCACAAAAGATCACTTTGATCCGATAACCCTAGATATGTCGATCAATAAAATTTGATTTCGACAGTCACAAATGACCGCATGATGATCTTATAGATAGAAACCATCGATGGATCCAAAAATTTACAATGATAATTTTGGTGATATTTGTAGCACACTATCAAAATTTTACTTCAATCGGATCTCATTATCATGATCAATTTAGCATGAAATAATTTAGACCGTTAAATAAAAAATAAACGATCAAAATGCCAAATGATGTTTGATTATAAAGCGTCGATTAGATAAATGATCTTTGCTACTACTTTAATCGTTTGTACAGTGGTGATCATAAAATAATTAATGTGTATATATGAACGATCCAAAATTATATATCTTTTGATTCTCCTTTTTAAAGTCCTTAAGTAATTATACTTGTACTTTTATAATATCTACTTAGCGTAGATGATTCATATACATGCAATTTGAATTTTATGATTATCACCATATAAATGATTAAAATAGTAGCTAAGATTATTGTCTAAAAAATTATCTTAATCGGATACTGTTTGGCTTTTTGATCACTCATTTTTTAGTTAACAGTTGAAATCATCTCGCGCTAAATTGACTATACTAATGATGTTTGATTGAAATAAATTTGGATAGTATACTAAAAATATTATCGAGATCATCGTTGAAAATTTTCGCACCCATCGGTGGTCTCTATCTATTAGATCATAATACGGTTGTTTATGGCCATTGAAATTGAATTTTCATGATCAATATAACTAGGGCTACCGGATTGAGGCAGACTTTTGTGACGATACTCTAATGATAATTATTTAGATGACAAACGATAAAATAATTTTATATTTTAAATTATATCATATTCAAAAAAATTTATATTCTATCAATGATAGCAATTATTGCGAACCGCTGTCATAGGTTACCTACGACAATGATTATTAACAACCGATGCTGTATGTTGGACCTATGGCAGTGGTCAAAGGCAACAACTGCCGTAGGTCCAACTTAAGACAGCGGTGGTGATAAGTGCTACCTTAGGTTTGACCTACGACAGCGATTGGTGATAACCATTGCTATAGGTCAACCTACGGCAGTGGTTACACCTTGACTTACAGCAGCGATTATTACCAACCATTACCGTAGGTCCAACCTATGGTAGCGGTTCGCAATAACCGCTGCCGTTGGCTCTATAACAGCGGTTTTCAAAATCGCTGTAGTAGTAACCACTACCATAGACCCTCATTGTAGTAATGAATGTTCAATTATTATTTATTATAACCATTTCAGAACTCCTTCCTCAGTGTTTATAACTATATTTCCAATCACTAGTTTTTCCACCTGAGCATATAAAAGAATACCTTTTGCACCATCTAGTATTTCTTGAGCTTATCATAATAAAATCTTATTCATTGAAACTACAATGAAGAGGTTGGGCATTACAATGCTCTAAATCTAAAATTCTCTCAACATTTAAACAGCAGGGGTAACAAATTTAATTGCAATATAGCATGCAATATAGCATCTATAATAAAACTTGCAGTTCAAACTAGCTCTTCAATTCTCTGTACAATGGCACTGGCAAAATCTTTATTTGTTTTTAAGCTTCCATGGTGACCAGGTAAGGTGTGTCTTATTAGAAAGTAATTTTTTGCTTGGCAGATTACTTCCTTGTCCTTAATTCTTTTACAAGAAAAACTATCATGCCTACCAAAAAAATGAGTAAGATATAGAAGGTCTAAATTCATATCTAATACTTATATTAGTGAGAGATGGAT